>LPNX011091662.1:258308-333357 GCA_001517045.1 Pseudotsuga menziesii | reverse complement strand
ATATCATTTTTTAACATTTTGTCATTAGGTATCACATAACATGATCCCTAAACATATGACTCTTTCATTAATAAGGCCTTCAGGTAAGGGTTAGGTTAACTAGGTGAGGCAAATCTAAACCTCCTTACATTTTGTATTCCCTCGTATAACATGGCAGTTCTTTAGTACTTGATGAGATACATAAATTTGAAATTTCATTTAATCACTTAAAAATAAGTCAGATTAGATCAATGTTTTATTCAAGTCCTTTTTACTCGACAAAAATAATTCTTTTCAATAAATCCTATTGCTTAGTGCAATTCCATAGCTCCTTCGTCAACAATAATGCTACAATGTACTATTAGGATACACCTAGGGATACAATGTCCAAGGATCCGATGTTCCAGAGCTTATGCTCAACATCAACTTGGAAGAATCTAGGGCTTATGCCCAACACTTCCAATTTTATATTTTCATATGCTTTAGAGCTTCATGCCCAACACAAATATAAACACTCATGTGCTCCAGATCTTCTATCTCAACACAAACATAAAACACCCATGTGCTAGAGATCTCCTCACTCAACACAAAACATCTCATCAATTATGTGCTTCAGGGTCTATTCCCAAAAAATGAAATCATACATAAAACATATGTAATTGGATTATGCCCAATATATAAAAAAAATCATCATGTTCATATGTAGTGGGGTCTTAGACCCAATATACCAACTAAACATCAAAGTAACATCATAATCAATGGGGCTTATGCCCATAAGTGTTAGGTCAAAATTGGGATATTACATTGATTCTTTCCCTAACTTATATTATTTCTTTTATCAAGGACTTAGGTAGTGATGCAGGAGCATCCAGCTCAAAGTTCATTGACTGATGAATCAATTTAGCATCTAGCTCAAATTTCATTGACTAATGAGTCATCTTGCCTTGTAATAAAGTTCTAGATGGATAGGGTTCAATGACAAGTAGATAGAATTAGTTTTAAATTTGTTATAAGTGGCAATTTTTCCTTTTTTCTCCTTGATCCATATGTGGATTTCTCAAGGATTGATCTTTGTTGATAGGGCATTCTTTTATTAGGTTCTCGTATCTAACTTAGTAATATGTGACAACTTTTCTGGGTGTTATAAATTAATTTGAGTGTAATAGATCTAGAAAAGAACATAGAAAGATAGAAGGAGTGATTTAGTTGAATTATCTATGTTTGAAATTATGATCAAGTTGAATAAAGAATAGAGGATTGCATTCTGTGTGTGTTTTATGGATTCCTAGTTTTATATAAATCTGTAGAGATATGAATTCATCCTATGTTCACTCCATATAATTTTGTGAAAGAATAAAGAGTGTGCACAGAAGGAGTGATTTAGTTGAATTATCTATGTTTGAAATTATGATCAAGTTGAATAAAGAATAGAGGATTGCATTCTGTGTGTGTTTTATGGATTCCTAGTTTTATATAAATCTGTAGAGATATGAATTCATCCTGTGTTCACTCCATATAATTTTGTGTATAAATTATTTAATTTCTGAGTTGCAGTGAAATTGATCCTTTCAGTGATTAATTTGGCGAGATACAAAGAAAGATGTAGTATCTCCCTATAAATGAAAAGAAAAATTTAAATTTGCGGGAGACTCTTCAGATCTAATTTAGGGTTTATGAGTGGTAAATTTTTTAAAATCAATCACCAAAATGTCATACCTATGCATTTCATTTCTAAATTTTACATAAATATATTTCTTCTCAAAAGAATGATACTCAGATGCAGCTTCGACTATCGACATTAGTCTCAATGATTCACATGGCATTGTAGATACTGTAATTCCATATCAAGTCTTTAGGCTCGCTACACCAGAAGTAAATGGATGCTTAATGTGAAACTTGTACTTAGTTTCCATCATGTAAGTATAACAACAACACACTTTTACTTTTATTCTACTCATTCCATCAGTGTATATAGAGCCATAACTTCGTATTTTAACTAAAGGGAACCACAATTACTACATTAGGTGCATGAATATTTAAAACATATAAGAATCACATTTCCTTGAATAAAATTCATGAAATAAAATACCACCAACAAAGAAACACCATATACGTGGTTCACCCCTAACCCGGGGTTACATCCACCAATCATTCATATTTTCTATTAAGTTCTTTAACCAAGGTTACAAATTTCATTTTGATGCCGCATCCTTTCCACAATACTAAGATCAAAACCAAATTTGACTAAGTGGCCTTACCACAAGTAGCTAACATTTATCGCAATACATGATTTCTACCTGCATCAACCTATTGCCATTCTTTCTTCAAACCTTTAACAGAATACGGTTCTCAGGAAACATTTAAAAGGTATTAACCTATAGAACACAAACTCGCTAATATGCACTTGTTCAATATGGGCATTTACAAAATTACATAAGAAAGTGGATTCTTAGGATGATGTTTCTCGCTACTAAGTGCCCAAAGGTATTAAAATATGGTAAATTATAGTGGGATGTAAAACCTGGTTTATAGCTACCCAGTCCAGAATTGGATTATCAAACAGAATACAAAAATTGCACAAATCCATATATAGTCCTGGTCCTCAACAACTCCAAAGGCACAAATAAGAACTCAAATTTGTACCCTACAATATTCCAATCCTCACGAGTATTTATATTATCAATAAACATTGTACACCCCTATGCCTATTTTACATGTTAAACAGTTAACAAAGATTATCCTTATAGCCCCATTGTCCATCAAAAATATGTTAGGTCGCTAGCAGAGATTAATAATCGTGTATCTCTTCATAAGCCAGATCAAGCTAAACCGAAAGCCCAAAAAATATACCGATGATGGATGTTCTCTGGTCGGTTACTAAAACAAAATCCTTCGTAAAATGAACAAGGGAAAACCATGATCTGAGTTGGAATCTTAGTCACGGATCAAACATTTGACATAAGGAATTTTAAATGCAGACTCAAATCGAGAATAAAAGTAGCACCGCCGCATATCCTACTCATGGCTGACTCGAGAAGCAAGGAAAGGAATTAAGTCGCGCCATAATGGAGCCAGTGCTCATACATCCCACACATTCAAGCTTTCTAAGTTCTATTTTATTTAGGAGCATTGGAACAAGGCCAATCTCTAATTTTAGCTCACAACCGAGAGCCTTTTGGTCATATTCCATAACAATGCACAAAGTCACAACCGAGATCCATATGGTCATATTCCATAACAGTGCACAAGTCAAGTCAGTATCGAACCACAACCAAAGCAAGAAGGGTTAATAATATAATGCACTACGGATTGAGATTAAAATTTGCACCGCCGCATATCCTACTTATCGCTGACTCGAGTAGCAAGGTAGGGATTAAGGTCATGCCGTAATGGAGCTGGCACTCATACATCCCACACATTCAAGCTACGGATAAGACTTGAAATGCGTAGCATCCCATCGCATTCTATAGATAAAATGAACAATTTTAACAGGCTATAACCAACAAATCTTATAGATCTTATTCCAGGGAGCACTGAAATCAAAGCCATAGAACAACTACGGTGCTGTACAGATCATGAGCTATTTTGGGAGGCATGTATGCGACTTCCCTTGCTTGGAATGGTCATCAATTATTATCGATCCAAAGGATATGATTCCCAAGTGCAAGGTTTAAAAACACTCTACGATTCTTACAGATCTTTACTCCCATGCAATGCTACCATATCTCATAATGCAAAGATTGGTAATCGATTTTGTTTCAGATAAAGGAAACATATTTTAGTGCAGACATGGGTGCATTTCAGGTCCATACTGGGATTAATAAAATTTAAAACTATTTTAGGTGGCTGAAATTCCCATAGTTATCAACTAAAAACAACCCTGGCGATTAGAGGTATATACAAAATGGCCACATCATTTAAATTGAAAGTACATATGAGCAGTGTCATACCAGATTCATAGTGTAAAATTCCACTTACACAATCTACAGCATGGAATTTTCTCCTAAAACCTAAAATGATCGAGGAGGCGTGCCCCTTTCCAGTGCTTCCTCTCAAAAAAGGGGGAAAATCCTTCCTTTGATAGCAGCCAATTCCTCTACAGCAAAAGGCAGAGCATTTTCTAGAAGAATGTTAGGTTCTCCCCCCCACCAATTGTTTTCGATAGCCAAATATATCTTGGTAAAGAACATAACGAAATTCAAACCAAATATATCATTTCCACACTCCTCGTCTACTTCCATAATCAAATGAAATTCAATAATAAATATATGATATATCAAATAGGGAATAATATATATCTATATATGTAATTGTTTTTCCACATAATCTCCAATTACATGTATAAGCAATACTCCTCTCTTGTATGTAAGGTTCTATATATATATTATACAAGAGATTCCTTTTTAATATATATAATACTCTTATATATATACATGCATAAAATAATGCTCCACCATTATGTGCATGTCCTTCATATATATCTATATATATATATATATATATATATATATATATATATATAATACATGAAGTTTCATTTCAATTTAATCCCTTGGTGGTTTTTCCCCTGTTCCTTTTGTTAAACTTATAACTACTTGACCCTTTTGTGTCAAAGTTAATAAGATGGTATTTCTCCTTTATCATAGCCTAATCTTACTTATAACTAATGGTTAAGCTATGGCAGTTTAGTTGGGCTAACTTTGGCAATAAAAATAGGAATCCCTAACCATACTCTCATGCCCTCATAGGTTCAAATTCCCATCGTTAAGATGTGTCCACGTCCTAAGCCTACAACTTGGAACTTAGACTGTATTAATTTCATCATTTTTACCAGTGGGGCCTTGGCCTTGAGCTCCTCACCAGAAGAATGAGTACAACATACATTCACAATCATCAATTACTTAGGTGTATATAAGAGAGACATTACATCCTCCCCCCCTAAAATTAACACCGTCCTCGGTGTTCTTGTCCTTCAACCATTTCCTTCTTTTATGAGTCATCTTTTCTTGCTTCGTCCATTCTGTTCTGATCTCCTTTGATATTACTTGATCTTTTCCGCAATTCGCTATCGTTCAGGACTTGCAGCTTCCTGCACAAGGTTCGGGTCTAGCCCAAATTTTATTTTGTAATTCATGCCAAAATTGTAATTCAACTTAAACAAAATCCCTAGATCATAGTAGCAATCTGCAATTTTGTAGTTTTTCATTGGTGTGATAATACCCAATTATTTTCATAATGTGATTTATTCATCAATAAAACATAATTACTACCCTCTTTGGGGGTTGGTTTTTTTTTTCTCCAACCTTTGGATAGTTATGTCATCCTCAGCTTGAGGAAATCCTTCCTTCACATCACACATTAAGCATGTAACAGTTTAATCACTTGGAAAATCCTTGAGTTCCTTTTTCCATTCTGGTGTAAAATTACAGCAATTTCTGAGGTTACTCTCCCTTTTAACCACTAGTTAAAAGTTTTCCCCTCAATGACATCAAACAACGTCTTGTCTTCCAGATGTCCAATTTTGCCTAGGTCCTTTTGCCACACCAATGTGCTCACATGACAATTGGTTTCCTAACACCATTGTTCTCCTGCAACATATATTCCTAACACCAATGTGCCCATGCGGCAATCACTTGCCTAACACCATGGTGCTCCCACAACATTCTTGTTCATATTTAGTGTAGATTCCAACTTTCACTATTTGTATCACACACTCCTTGGTGCTTAGCATGACTTTACTATCATTGTCCCGAATCGTGACTCGGCTACATGGTTAGTCAAAGCATCTATCGATAAACATAATTTTCATTCATTTAATCAACATTTCCCAAGTTGTAGTGATTGTACCCTTACCATCATTCATGGTTCACACAATCTTATAATTCATACAGAATAAACCACCACTTATTTATAAGTGGATTTAGAATCCATGTCTTACATTGCTCGTGAGATGGTCAGAATCATCGTAAATCCCTGCAATGACAGTACATAACACCACAATCCACAGTTAAACCTTGGTTCATAGAAACCTCGAAATACGAAATTTATAATAAGATAATAAAATAAAACAACACTCATTCTTGAGTGGTTTAGCTTCCTTATTTAAACCAGTGAATTTTTGAAACAGATAGTCGTTTTCAGTTGGTGGTGTCTCATTCATAACCTACCAAGTTAGTTGATAGCGTTATATGTCATTCATTCACTTATCATTTTCAAATGTTAATAGCAATTTCCCAACACTCAGACTTTTAGATCTGTAATTCATTCATTAAGGTAGAGATTTCAAATATCCAAACTATAATGATTTTAAAGTAAGGATCTTATCCTATCCTTTGGCATTCAAAAATGACTCACCTAACAAAATAATTCAGAGACAATTTTTCCCTTTCCCTTTAGATCCGTTTAACTAGATCACATGTTAAGAGCATGCATCATATAAATGCCATCAAAAGTTTGCTAGATATACCCTAACTCCAAATCAATGCATTAGCAGAATTTGGACTCCTTGACATGTTATCAGACTTACGACAAGTCCAATGTCTTACCAACAATTTTAATAGCAGCATTTATTAGATCTATTCAAGCCAACATAATGGATTACAGACATTGGGCATCAACCGTTATTATGTCTAGAGGATTTTTTTTTGGCATCGAATCTAGATATGATTTAGATGGAAGGAAAATCAAACAATTACATGTATCAATACATATGCAAATATTGTAAAACATAATTTATTTTTACTGACCAACTAATATGCAAAAACAAATAGCCACACTCAAGACACGCTTTCATGCCAAGAATTTCATCAGTTGACACCTCAGAAATTTACATTGAAGTGCCTTAATACAGAGCTTGCTGGGAAACAAAAGGCTACATTGTAACAAGAGAGCTATAACATCAATACAGAATCAACAATTAGCCAATCACTGATTAATAAGCAAAAAATACCAACAACTCATGACACGCTTTCATTATGAGAATTTTCTAATGATGCCTCAGAAATTTCCTTTAAAGTGCCTTTGACACAAATAATAAATATATAGGTTCAAAACATACTGTAAAAATAAATTGATTAAAAGGACACAAGTCGACACTAGTAGTGTCTATTGTTAGCACATGCTATTTACCTTGCATCTAAGAACGTAAATTATCCAACTATACATAAGACATCAATCAACTATAGTCTCTCAGTTTGATTAGAGATGGAAAACATTCCTAACTATAAAAGTTTTCTTTATAGGAGGAGATACAAAAATCATCTAGGATTATATCATTTTCCTTGATCAAAACAGTTTAGAAAAGATTGGAACTACTTTAAGGGTAATTTTGCAATGACAACCTTGTTCTTTAAGCTTTCCAACTACAAAACAAGGCACCAAGGTTACCTTCATAATTGATGCTGAAGTTATAACTTATAACAAATCACTTATAGAAAATACAGAAAGCACCATAGCACCTAAAATGAATTCAATGCCCTACATAACCTCTCTACAACATAGAGCCAACCAAGACATGGCATTTGATCATTTAAAGGATACCTCGGTACACATGAGGCATAATGCATATAGACCAGTTAAAAGTGTTGAGTAGTGGAATTTTTTATATCCAAGGGACATGGATTGATAAATTTTGATGATTCAAACTACTTGGATGTTTCTTGGATAATTGTTATATCTTCTGATCATTCTCGAACCTTCATGCTCGTAGTCCCTTAGCCAGTTCCTATTCCTCTTCAGAAGTGTAAAAAAAAAACATTTTTGTACAATGCTACAGAAGCCCTTGAAATTACATAATAACATACAAATAAAGACACCTAAATTTATAGTACATGAAATTGAATCATACTGTTCAAACAATCAAACAGCGTTTTCATCAACTTAATGCCATGCTTCATCTCCTACAAAATCATGCTTCCTTCATTACCCCTCTGGTTGGGTTTTGTAGTATCACAGGAATCCATGGTTATACACAACTAGTCCGTGATGCTAGGTAGACCAAACTTCCATGTGATCGAAATCAAAATATAACCCAAAAATGCTCTTTGATTTCCATCTGAGATAAAAAATAAGAATGCGGTCATGAGCCATTTGGCTTTGACGAAAGAATTACCTTTGTCCTACCTTCTTCCATGAAGTTTTCTTTGATCCTCTTCGTTACCTCCTTCGATCTTTGGAGGCTCACTTGGACAACTTATCCCCCTTGTTCATCAGTGTCATGCATCCACAAATAAAAACAATCGATTGGTTAGAGCTATCCATCTTCATGCGTTCTAACTAAATGTTGAACCCCAATAGGCTCGAGTGCTGTCACTCTGGCTCTAATACCATATGTAGTATCTCCCTATAAATGAAAAGAAAAATTTAAATTTGCGGGAGACTCTTCAGATCTGATTTAGGGTTTATGAGTGGTAAAGTTCATTCATTTAAAATCAATCACCACAATGTCATACCTATGCATTTCATTTCTAAATTTTACATAAATATATTTCTTCTCAAAAGAATGATACTCAGATGCAGCTTCGACTATTGACATTAGTCTCAATGATTCACATGGCATTGTAGATAATGTAATTCCATATCAAGTCTTTAGGCTCCCTACACTAGAACTAAATTGATGCTTAATGTGAAACTTGTACTTAGTGTCCATGAGATAAGTATAACAACAACACACTTTTACTTTTGTTCTGATCATTCCATAAGTGTATATAGAGCCATAACTTTATATTTTAACTAATGGGAACCACAATTACTACATTAGGTGCATGAATATTTAAAACATATAAGAATCACATTTCCTTGAATAAAATTCACGAAATAAAATACCACCAATAAAGAAACACCATATACATGGTTCACCCCTAACCCAAGGTTATGTCCACCAATCGTTCAGATTTTCTATTAAGTTCTTTAACCAAGGTTACAAAGTGCATTCTCATGCCGCATCCTTTCCACAATACTGATATCAAAACCAGATTTGACTAAGTGGCCTTACCACAAGTATCTAACATTTATCGCAATACATGATTTCTACCTGCATCAACCTATTGCCATTATTTCTTCAAACATTTAACAGAATACGGTTCTTGGGAAACATTTAAAAGATATGAACCTATAGAACATGAACTCACTAAGATGCACTTGTTCAATATGGGTATTTACAAAATTACACAAGACAGTAAATTCTTAGGATGATGTTTCTCGCTACTAAGTGCCCAAAGGTATTAAAATCTGGTAACTTATAGTGGGATGTAAAACCTGGTTTACAGCTAGCCAGTCCAGAATCAGATTATCAAACATAATACAAAAATTGCACAAATTCCTATCTATCTATCTATCTATCTATCTATCTATCTATCTATCTATATATATATAGTCTTGGTCCTCAACAACTCCAGAGACACAAATAAAAAATCAATTTTTTACTCTACAATATTTTGATCCTAACGAGTATTTATATTCTTGATAAACATTGTACACCCCTATGCCTATTTTACATGTTAAACAGTTAACAAAGATTATCCTTAGAGCCCCATTGTCCATCCAAAATATGTTAGGTCATTAGTAGAGATTAATAGCCGTGTATCTCTTCATAAGCTAGGTCAAGCTAAACCGAAAGCCCAAAACATAGAGAGATGATGTATCTTCTCTGGTCAGTTACTAAAACAAAATCCGGGGTCTGGTCAGTTACTGAAACAAAATCCGGGGTAAAACGAACAAGGGAAAAACATGATCTAAGTTGGAATCTTAGAGATTGGCTAAGTCACAACCGAGAGACATATGGTCATATTCCATAACAGTTCACAAAGTCACAACTGAGAGCCATATGTTCATATTCCATAACAGTGCACAAGTCAAGTCAGTATCGAACCACAACCAAAGCACCAAGGGTTAATAATATAATGCACTATGGATCGAGATTAAAATTTGCACCGCCTCATATCCTACTTACGGCTGACTCAAGCGGCAAGGTAGGGATTAATGTCACGCCATAATGGAGCTGGCACTCATACATCCCACACATTCAAGCTATGGATAAGACTTGAAACACATAGCATCTCATTGCATTCTATAGATAAAATGAACGATTTTAACAGGCTATAAGCAACAGATCTTATATATCTTATTCCAGGGGGTGATGAAATCAAAGCCACAGAACAACTACGGTGCTCTACAAATCGACAGTTGTTTTGGGAGGCATGTATGTGACTTCCCTTGCTCGGAATGGATGTCAATTATTATTTATCCAAAGGATCTAATTCCCAGTTGCAAGGTTTAAAAAAACTCTACGATTCTTACAGATATTTACTCCCATGCAATGCTACCATATCTCATAATGCAGATATTGGTAATCAATTTTGTTTCAAATAAAGGAAACGTATTTCAGTGCAGACATGGATGCATTTCAGTTCCATACTGGAATTAATAAAATTGAAAACTATTTCAGGCGACTGAAATTCCCATAGTTATCAAGTAAAAATAACCCTGGCAATTAGAGACGTATACAGAATGGCCACATCATTTAAATTGAAAGTACAGATGAGAAGTATCATACCATATTCATAGCATAAAATCCCACTTACACGATCTACAGCATGGAGTTTTCGCCTAAAACCTAAAATGTTCGAGGAGGCGTGCCCCTTTCCACTGCTTCCTCTCAAAAAAGGGGGCAAATCCTTCCCTTGACAACAGCCAATTCCTCTACAACAAGAGGCAGAGTGTTTTCTAGAAGAATGTCGGGTTCTCCCCCCCCCCCACAATCGTTTTCGACAACCAAATATATCTTGGTAAACAACATAACATCTCCATAATTAATGATTATGGATTTCTCGTAATGCCTCCTTAGTTAGTGACTATAAATCAGGATAAAATAAAACCCCCATAATCAACGTCTCTCCATAGTCAAAGTAAATCGTGGAAAGTAATTAACACCTCCATAATTAGTGGTCATAATTCAAGTAATGGTTTCCACACTCCTCGCCTACTTCCATAATCAAAGGAAATTCAATAATAAATATATGATATATCAAATAGGGAATAATATATATCTATATATGTAATTGTTTTTCTACATAATCTCCAATTACATGTATAAGCAATACTCCCCTCTTGTATGTAAGGTTCTCTATATATATTATACAAGAGCTTCCTTTCTAATATATATAATACTCTTATATATATACATGCATAAAATAATGCTCCACCATTATCTGCATGTCCTTCATATATATATATATATATATATGAAGTTCCTATTATATGTGGTTTGTTATTATATATATAATACTCTTATACATATAATATACCCATGCATCAATAATGCTCCACTATTATATATATATGTTCTTTATATATATTTACATGAAGTTTCTTTTCAATTTAATCCCTTGGTGGTTTTTCCCCTGTTCCTTCTGTTAAACTTATAACTACTTGACCCTTTTGTCTCAAAGTTAATAAGATGGTAATTCTCCTTTATCATAGCTTAATTGTACTTATAACTAATGGTTAAGCTATGGTAGTTTAGTTGGGCTTATTTTGGCAATAAAAATAGGAATCCCTAACCATACTCTCATGCCCTCATAGGTTCAAATTCCCATCATTAAGCTGTGTCAACGTCTTAAGCCTATAACTTGGAACTTAGACTTTATTAATTTCATCATTTTTAATGGTGGGGCCTTGGCCTTGAGCTCCTCACCAGAAAAACGAGTACAACATACATTCACAATCCTCAATTACTTAGGGGTATATAAGAGAGACATTACAAAAGATCTCAGAGAAGATCTAACAACGAAGAAATATCGTGACAAAAATTAAAGGTTACAATCTGTTCTACATATGGAGATAGATCAATGGGAGAGTACTAATCCATAAGAATCAAGAGTGAGGAAGACTTCGAAATTGTGGAAGTCAAAAAACATGAAAATTGCAGGAACTCAATTTTTGCTAAGTCAAGTTCCTCAACCGCAACTCGCATGTGGTATAGATTGTTGCGGCTGCAATTAGTTGCAGAATTTCAATTTAAAAATTTGTAAAGCCGCATCCTGCAACCCGCAGTTTTGCGAAAAAGGGTTGATGCAAAAAAGGATCAGCTTAGCATCCATCTCGGAGTTCATTGACTGATGATTCATCTTGCTTCGTAATCAAGTTCTAGATGGATAGTGTTTGCTGAGAAGTAAATAAAATTAGTTTTAAATTTGTAATAGGTGGCAATTTTTCCTTTGTTCTCCTTAATCCCTACGTGGATTTCTCAAGGATTGTAAAATTGAGCACAAAGAACTATGGACCAACACACAACTCACAAGAAATATCACACAATTTTACTCAGAAATTGAAGATTGAAACAGTGCAAAAATGTATGCAATTGGGAAATATTTCATTAATCAAAATTAATTAGATAATTAATTACAACAAAGTACAATGGCTAAATAGGAACATGCAATTCGAATACATGTGAGAAAATTCGAATTGGTGGGACTCTTGTTGACTGAATGGTTAACTGACCTTGTCTAAATCATTATTGGAGTTCATCGAAGTTCAAAATCCAAACTCAAGTGTCTAATTTAGTGTTGAATAGTCTAAATAACTAAGGTAGGTGAGTAAATGCGCCTCACCTACATGCAGTCATGCAATCCTAGCACTAAATGAATATAACTTAGTGTAGGGAACTAGAAATGAATGTAACTGACTCCTAACTAAGCGGTAATAGTCACCAACTAAACTCTAATGATGGAGGCCCGGTATCAACACTCCCAATGCCTTCTAATTTGTATGGATTTATCTAGAAGGATCCTAAACTGATGCATGCAAATGAAATTAGTGGTAGTTGTCCTCAATTAGTGTTCCCCACACTTTAGTAACTAGTTCATGTGCCCTAATTAGGCCAAGTGGACCCAATGGTGCTAGTGACCAAAAATAGACTGAAAGGACTCCCGATTTAGACATGACTCCTGATTTAGACATAATGACCAAATTGGACAAGGTAGGTTTATAATCCTAACACCGCCCCTGAATGCTAACTTGGACAATTTGTGGGCCCTGGTAACTAAGACCATAGGTCACCCACTATAGCAAGTGAAGTAAAGTAACTACTCAACATAAGGAGCTGGTGAAAAAACCACATGGAAAAAAATCCCCCCCTCTAACCAAGCAGATAAAATTAAGATTCACGTTTGAAAAACTTGAAAATGTGTTGTTGCAATATCTATGATGTATTGGAGCAGAATGCATGATGTTTTGTGCATAGGTATCCTAGGGCCTAGCATGTAGACTTCTCCATCTTCTCCCAAAACGATGATGGAAGGAAGGAGGAATGTAACCTTTGCCTCTTGTTGGATAAAGAGGTGTATGATCCACTCTATTCTTCTAAATGTAGTGAGAATGAGCCCTTGTCATGTAGACTCTTACAGGAATTATATTGCATCTCTCTGAAGGAAGTAATATTGAATGACATAGTGAAAGGTTCTTAGTCTTCTGATTATCAGATGGATTTCCAATCACCTTCCTAGATTCCAGTTTGGAAGTAGGGACTGGATATGGATCTGAATCACCCTGAATCTTAATCTCATAAACTGATACAGATCGATCTGTAATACCAGTGGAAAATGTAAAAGAATTAGATGAGATGTTTTTACCTTCCCTTGCAAGTGGATACTAAGAGTGCATTGGTTCTGAAAATGGCATGAAGTGTGTGAACTCATATGCCTTGGAGGCATGATTTGCAGCACCCTTCAGTGTGACGTTCCCAATAGAGATATCTGTGATATCAACTAAGTCAAGACCAAAGATGATTCACTTTGGATAGCCAGTATGAGTCATATGGTATATAGATAACATATTTGTAGCGAAGGAGGGGACATAAACCACATCTTTGAACTTTCCATGTCCAAGATTGATATATCCCTTCCCTTTGGCTTGAACTTTACTGTTATTTCTCATATGAATACTAGGACCATCAAAATATTGCAAAGAATCGAATGATTCTCTGGATGCAACCATATGATTGGAAGCTCCACAATCAATTAGGAAGGCATATCTTGTTGAGCATCTAGCCTTCAGTGCATGGCATGTCTCTTCATGTTCTTTAGTTTCTTCTCTATGGTCAGAATTCCTTGCGCTAGCAGGTATAGTAATGTTATATCTCTTTAGAAGAAGAGCCATCTCATAAATTTTTCTTCTCACACAAGAGATTTTTGAATGAAATCTCATTCCACAATGAGAACAAAGTGTCTTTCCTTTGCCATTATTCTTGCTTCATTTCAAACCTGAAGGCTCATTTAACTTCTCTTTCTCTATAGGAGACTCATGATTTTGCTTCCCTTTATCTCTCACTACCTTAGGTCCTTTTTCAATTAGTTCTTGATCTTTGGAAGATCAAATGATCCCCATTTGGATCAACTTGTCATGCTTCTGAGTGAGAGATTGAATAAAGGAGTTAAGAGTAGGCATATTCTAGTTTGGAGTCAAGATATTCACATAATTAAATGTTGATACAAATAATGAATAGTATGCACCAAGTTTGGAGAGAATGGAAAGCATGAGTTCATCATCCTCCTTCTCAACCTTGCACAGCTTCAATTGGAACACTAGATTCTTGAATTTGGTGAAGAAGTCATTTAGTGTTTCGAAATTGGATGGATGAAGAGAAATAAACTCATTCTCTAGTTGATAGATCCTTATATAATCCTTCTTGTCAAATAAGGAATCAACCTTATCCCAGACCTCCTTGGGAGTCTTCAATCTATTGATGTGGAAGAGAAGATCTCTAGATATTGAGAGGCACAAGCATCTGCATGCTTCATCAAGCTTGTTCCATTACTTTTCTTTGTCAACATAATGAATTGGCTCTCTCTCTGTCTCCATTGTGAGTCCGAAGAGGATTTTGGAGTGTAGTTGCATCTACATGTCCTCCTTCCACTGGTGATAGTTGAAAGGAGTGAGAATCTCCATTAGAAGGGCCATCTAGAATGCAGTAAAGAAGATTGAGCTGCTGTAGCAAATGTGGTGAAGGAGACTGAGCTAGTTGTAGCAAATGCAGTGAAGAGGATTGATAAACTTGTAAATCAGACAATAAAATAGAAAAAATAAGGTTGACATATTGCACTTTTGGAATTTCCTTCACACCCATCATACTTGATCAATAAAGCAATTCCTTAACTTGGGATATTAAGTGGTAAATTCTCTACTTTTGGTGTAGTACTCGAAAGAACAATTTTGCTAAAATTAAATGGATCCAAGTATGAATCTATAGTAGGAGAAGTGCCTTTTCCTACCAAGGCTCTGATACCATGTAAAATTGACCACAAAGATCTATGGAACAACACACAACTCACAAGAAAGATGACATAATTTCACTTAGAAACTGAAGAATGAAATGCTGCAAAAATGGTTGCAACTGTGAAATATTTTATCAATAAAAAGTAATTAGACAATTAATTACAATGAAGTACAATGGTTAAATACCCACATGCAATTTGAATCCATGTGAGGAAATTCGAATTGGTTGGACTCTACTTGACTGAATGGTTAAATGACCTTGTCTAAATCATTATCATAGTTCATTGGAGTTCAAAATCCAAACTCAAGTGTCTAACTGATTGAGGTAGGTGAGTAAATGTGCCTCACCTGCATACATACATGCAACCCTAGTGCTAACTGAATAGAACTGAGTGCAGGGAACTATAAAAAAATGTAACTGACTCCTAACTGAGCTTGACTAGTAACCAAATGAACTCAATTGATGTAGGTTGGTATCGGCACTCCCAGTGGATCCTAATTTGTAGGGACTGATCTAGGAGGCTCCTAAAATAATGCATGGAAGTGCAATAAGTGGAAGTTGGCCTCAATTAGTGTTCCCCACACATTAGTAACTGGTGCATGTGCCCCAATTAGGCCGAAAAATGGACCCAATGGTGCTAGTGACTAAAAATAGATTGAAAGGACTCTCGATTTAGACACGAATCCTAATTTAGACATAGTGACCAAATTGGACAATGGAGGATTATAATCCTAACAATGATTGATATTTGTCGATAGGGTTTTGTTTTATTAGGTTATCAGATCCAACTTAGTTGGGTCTGACACATTTTCTGATTGTTTTAAATTAATTTGAGCGTAATAGATCTAGCAAAGAACAGAGAGAGATAGGAGTGAAAGATGAGAGAATAAAGAGTGTGCATAGAAGGAGTGAATAAGTTGAATTCTCTGTGTTTGAAATTATGATCAAATTAAATAAAGAACAGAGGATTACATTCCATGTGAGTTTTGATGGATTCTTGGTTTTATATAAATCCGTAGAGATATGAATTCATCCTCCATTCGCTCCATATATTTCTGTGTATAAATTCTTTAGTTTCTGAATTGCAGAGAAATTGATCATTTTCGTGACCAATTTTGTGAGCTACGAAGAAATATCTTAAAGAATATCGAACGATGAAGAAATATTGTGAAAACAATCAATGGTTACAATATGTTCCACATCTAGAGACAAATCAACAACCCAGAACTAATATGCAAGAATCGATGATGCCGAAGACTTCAAAATTGCGGAAATCAGGAAACACATAAATTATGGGAACTCAGTTTCAATAAGCCAAGTTATGCAACCTACAACACACATTTGGGTTAGACTGTTGTGGCCGCAATTAGGTGTGGAATTTCAATTTAAAAATTTGTAAATATGCATCCTGCAACCCTCTGTGTTGCAGAAAAGGAGTTGTGGAAAAAGAGTTGCAGAAAAGGTGTTGTGGAAAAGGCTATTGAGGAAATGGAGTTGCAGGAAACGTATTCGGGAACAACGTTTTCTGAAAATATGAGTTGTGGAAAGGTGGATATTGTAGAATAACAATACTATGGGAAGGAAAGATACCTAAGTTAAAGGTTGTAGAAATAATATTTCAATCAGGAATTCATCCTATAAGTTGATGTCTTGGATCTAGTTGGTCTTTTAGGCCATCAGTTTTGGTATCACAGAAGGAAAAATATTATTTTTAGTGTAACACCCTGGTCTTGACCCCATTTGCATTAAAGGTACATGATGTATATATTGTAATTAATCATGGTGAGGAGCTAAAGGCAAAAGACCCACCATTGATTTGGTTGTGTTATGTTTCAGCAATTGGGATCTTTGCCGATGGTATATCATGCCATCCAGCACATTATAGTTCTGGCATCATGTAGACATTCAAAATTAATCAAAAACCTACAACTAGCTTTGACGGTGCAACGTTAAATGAAAAGGGCATGATTTCCTAAGGTTAAGGGGGGGATTGTCCAACCTGTGGGGGTCATTGGGATTTTTCCATATGTCGACCACCCATTTGAACTTCTGTTGTCTATTAGTTGGGAGCAGTTATTGCTGAGTAGTGGTGGGTGTGGCAAAACTGTCATTCCTTTCCCACATGCCCACTCCACCAGCAGACTCTTCCTCTTCACGTCGCTAGGGGCAGAGAAGCGAAATTCCATTTTTCCCACTCATTCCACTCTCTGGAGGTTTTGGGTCTAGCTCATTCTCACGGGGGAGACATTCTGCTTCCTCATGTGCACCATTTGGGGGGGAATTCTCCATCATTTTTCATCTCGTGTAGGGACGTAGAAGGTTCACCTTTGTTTTGGGACTCACGCGAGTTGGGGAGCCATGTTCTGTCACCCATGATTTCCTCTGAATGAGCCTTCACATTCTGTGGGGTGTGTATGTTTATGCTTGTTATCCTTACTGATTGTGGTTTGCATTTATGTTTTCCCCTATCAATGCTAAAAGTTTGGCTTCTTTCCCATTTGCGGATTGTGTAATGTTGTCATTGTTTTCATTGTGAGATTGGGGGCTATTGTTCTTCCCCTTGTTTTCGGGTTGTTGTGTATGCAAGTATCTTGTGGGGTTGCTGCTGAGTTGTTTTGGCCATGCTAGGGCCAAGAACAACTTTGAATTGTCTTGCTAACTTGAGCTGTGTTCACCTTTTCTTTTGGGGTTGTCACCTTGTTGTCTTCATCTTCTTCACATAGCTATGAACTGTTTGTTTTACTGCGGTATGTAGTGGTTGGTCTTCAGACTGTTGAGAGTAGGATTAGAGGCCGGGTATGCTTGAGAAAACTGGTGTTTGGAGCCACTCAGACAAAGTTAGACTGATGGCTTTCTTCTCCACAACCCTTGAAGAGTATTGGAAAGGGAATTCAGGGCCTGAGGGACTATGCAGTAGAGAAATGATTGATTCCTGGTGTCAGGTGTGTGGATTTCTTAGAAGTCAGGTTAATTCTAGTGTAGCTGTCCTTAGCTCTCCATTGAGGCCACCAGCTTAGCATTTATCCTTTCCTAGCTCCTTGACAGCTTGATAAACCCTACTGTGTGGGCTTGGTTGATTTATGTACCTTGGCTATGTGTAAGCCTGCTCTGACCCTTATTCCTTGAGGAATCATGCCCAGCTCATGGGTGGCAATGTTGCTAAGAGATTGATGAGCATGCTAGCTTATGGTTGGGTGGAACGTTGTAGTGACATAGCTGGTTGCAGGACAGGATATTTATAAGATAAGTGTTATTGTCCATTTTGCTTCTGCATTTACTTTTACTACCTAATATCTAATGAATCATGATGAACATGTTGATGCTGGAATGTATATGTTGCTTCCGCCGTATGTTGAGTAACTATGCATCCATGTATGTTTTATGCATCTTAGCATATTTTATGTTTTAATCATTTTATTTCAGCTTTATATGCATGTTCTTGTTCATGGGGCTAGTTTCCCGGAGGTTTATGATGGTTTGGTAGTGTCCTCTTCATCGGTCGGAGGGTCGAGGACGTTACAGTATGGTATCAGAGCTAAAGGTTGCAGCATGGCCCTGAATGGGCCATGAAAGGTCAGCTAGCAGAGGCAGGTTTCCTTCTGCCCAATAGAAAATAGAAGAAAACCTGTGCATGGCAAGAGAATTTTGGAAATTCCTCTAAGTATTGCGATCATCGGATCATTGGAGGACTTAGTCCGAAGTCCCGCTGATGGATCAGATCACCTAAGCAGAAGGTCATCCGACGAAGAGCACCGAATAAAAATATTAGAAATTTTCCTAAGTATCTATCGGCCATCGAAAAATATTAGAGCAAGGGGGAGCCGATACAGCGGCAGATCCATGAAGTAATTTTCACTGCAATGCTTATAAAATTGCTCGTCGGGCCATCGGCGCATCAGAAGACTTAGTGGGAAGCCTTTCCAATGCAGTGGACAACTAGTTGAAAGGCCGCCCAATACAGACTCGGCTGTCGATGAAGCTTAGTCACCTGGATCAGCGAGGATAAGAGGATGTGAGCACCGAAATGTCGGTGGAAGAACCAAGATGATAGTGAGTTGAACCACCGACAATGATAGTAGGGCATAAATTTTGAAAAATTTTCTAAGTCGTGAAATCATCGGTGGTTGGTGATGATTAGTTGATTGCATCACCGATGCTTAGTTGTATTGGTTGTCAATGACACGTTGGCAAAGGGAAGAGAAAATTTTGGCAATAGTTAGTTGATTTCATCGCCGATGGATAGATGATGGAACCGTCGATGAAATACATCGAAAGATATTAACTAATGATGCATCTGTAATTGCGGTTGCTTAGAAGACTAACCACCCGATGTTAGTGCACCCAAGTGCTGATATTAGAGAAACTATAGTTGTTGAGACTGCCGATGTAGTGGACAAGGAAAGAAAATGTTGTGGGAAGGAAATTTTTTGAAAAATTTGTCTAAGTACTGGAGACATAAAAAAAAATTAGTTGTTTGTCTCGTTCATATGGTGGCAAACATCGACGGAGTTTAGAGGATCAGACTGCCGATGGACATGATCGAAAAATATTAGAAGATCGGAGCGTCGATCGAAAAAATTAGTCATTCATGTGTCTGTCAGTGTGGCTGTTTAATGGCCTACCCTCCCAATGGATAGTTGTTTCGACTGTCGATAGAAAAAGATTAACGGTGGATGAACCGCCATTGCAGAATCCTAGAGAACTAGTCATCCGATGAGTAGAGGATTTGATCACCGATGTAGATCAAAATCTTAGACCACCACAAGTCCAACATGCCGAAAGGGAACAAGTGAACAAACCGTTGATGAACGATAGAGAAAGTTAGTGGATCTGGTCGCCGAAACACTGGAAAGATGGTGGAAAAAAGACCCAATGAAAAGTCCTTGGCATCACTAATGCCATCCAGAAAGCTTACATCAGAGAAATATAGTTGAGGGAACTGTCGATACAGCGGAAACCTAAAGCTGATGGGGCCCCCGATGAGCACCAGAGAATTTAGTTGTCTGGGTCACTGAAGTGTCAGAAGACTAGTCCACTAAGGGTTTGAAACATCGAAAAATTAGTTGGAATGAGACTTGATTTTGAGTAAAGAAAAATTGGGGTTTTACAGTGAATTTCTCATTGGGTTTCTCAGTAGTTTCAGGGATGAAAAGGAAGAGAGTTCCAGGTGGCTGAAGTTGACATTTCAAACCAGAATACATTTGGTAAAAAGCATCATTTTTGAAGTGGTGTGGTTTTCACACCTGAGGTTAGAATGAAGCATGTGGATAGGTGTTGGAAAGATTATCTAGCAGGGAACAAGGGAGAGTCACCAAAATTTGAGTGTGGAGAAGCAAACTGCTAGTGATTCCTTGAAAGGGAAAGTGTGTTGCTGTCAATATGGGAAAATCCAGGAATTGCATGCCTAGAGGTAGCAAGAGCATGAAGTCAAACCAGCTGTTGTGTGGAAGAGGAGTTCCATGCAAGGATGAGGGACATCAAAAGGGAAATTTCCTTAAACCCTGTCTTGCTAATTATGATTACAAGTTTTATACATGAAATGTATGAGGATATGCATTGCATGCATAGGATATTACATGTTCGTAAGAATAGTGAGAATTATACATTCATAATGATCCACTAATGATAATTATTGCATTGCTGTGAAATTAGTGGAAAAACCAACGACAACATGGACATGGCTGAATGTGTTGCTAATGCTGACGAATGTGACTAGAAACCCTATGGAAAAAGGGATAAGGCAACAAGTCCAGAATCAAAAGTTGGTGAGAAAATTCTGCTATCTCCTGCAAAGGACCAACCAAACTGGTAATGTCTAGAGTGTAAGTAGGACCGATGAAGGTAAGAGTTTAATTATGAAAATTACATGGAGTGGTAAAAGCAAGAGGTCTCATACCATGTGGGTATTTGAATTTTATACTGCATTCATAGAGAAAGGTGTCATGCCTATATTATGTTGTTATGATCTTAGTAGCCCCAGGAAAGTAAGAACTGATGATCTTGATTATAGTTATGCATCCTATATGAAGTAGTCATGGTTAGGCCATGCATGGTATGTTTGAATGCATAGTATTCCTGAATCAATGCAAGGTAGCATTGAGTGGATATGCATTAAAATATTTCATAAATCTTTTGGTTATGCATTGAATAAATGCATATGAAAAGTATGAGTAAATGTTGTAGATATGCATACATAAGTATGGGTGCAAATGTTGTTATGCATTGCATGAATGCATTGAGATAGTGCATGTGATATTATGAATAACTAATGGCTTAAATGATGAATTGACGACAATTCTAGAACCATTTCAAGAGCTGTTATGAATGCAAGATAGTAAATGCATGAAGAGGGTAGTCATGATCAATTGGCTGCCAAAGATGCTCTATGGAAGGGAAAGGTGGTACAAATGATACGCTTGTGAAGTAAGGAGTATCTTAAAATTTTATTTTAAATTGCATAAATGATGTGACTATACCCTGTAATTTAAAGTATGATAATGATTGTGTGAAGTAAATGGGTTTTGGTAATATTGATATGCTAACAGCTGGAAGTATTTGAATTTTATAATTCTGAAAATACTTTAGTGATTGTTGCAGCAATGGGAAAAGTTATATGCATCAAGACTTACCAAGTGTTTGGCTGATTGAAGCTCAGGTTTCAGGTAGATTGCTTGGGGCATGGCAATGTGAGTAAGACCATGACAAAGGCCAAAATATACCATGGTAAAGAGCCAAACCTCACAAGAAGAGTCTCATGGCTATGAAAATAGTTTGTATGCTGAACGAATTGTCGATTTAAATATGTAAATTTCATATTTAAGAAATTGCTGACAACTACTAATCATTATTGGCTTGCATAGAATTGTGTCAAGAGGACGCATTGTAATTGGGTGTTCATGTTATGCTAGTAAGCATAAAATCATAATGGCCATGATAGTGCTGCTTACAAGAGACCCACGAATGAGGATCACCTCATTGCCAAGCAAATCAATTTCTATAGTAGATAGAGTTGCAAATTCCTATTGAATTTAATTACTAATGTCATTGCTTGGTATGGAACAATCAATTTGGATTGTATTATCAGATAATGATTGACTGTTTGGCTACATGATGAATGTGCTAAGGGTACACACTATAGGAAGATCATGTGTGATGGCCTGCAGGAGCCAAACTTCATGGGAAGGTTTTCCCTTATCTTGGAAATGGGTTTTGGGTGAAACTCCATTGGACATTTTGGAAATGTCTCATCTACACTACATGTTTGGTAAGTAACATGAGTGAGATGGTATAGGTTATGTCGGTAAGACATGTGTGGATACGAAATGTAAAGAGGAATTGGGATGGAAAATCGAGGGACTGTCAACTCATAGAAGGGAGCCACCATTCCTCCTTAACGAAGGAATATTGCATCGACAAATGGATAAGTGTTTTGTGACCCTAGCTAAGAATATGCATGTTAAATTGTTAAATTCAATATGCAGAGCATGTTTTGATTTTATTTCCATTATGACAGATTGCTTGAGTATGAATAGGGCCTACATGGTTCACATCGGAAAGAGGTGCACACTTTCCCGTTGTCAGGTCATGAAAGGGTTTTTCAATATTGATTACACCCTAGGAAGTGGACGCACTCCTAGTGTCTCAATACTTGATAGTGAATGATATGAAATGTGATTATAGTTTTAGAACAATAATGCCAATGAGTTGCTCGTATTACGTGTGTTGTCAGGATAAACAAATGCAGTCTGGTGTTTCATACTAAATGGACAATGGCTTGGGCTCATCCTACCTCCTACTGAAGAGCACAAAGAAGGAGACATTCCCGAGGGACTGAACAGCAGAGAAGGGGGTGGTTTCTTATGTTGTATGGGGTAGTGGAATTAGAGCTCACTGCTGGAAATGAAACCTGGAAATGGTAATGATAAAGGTTCCTTCCCAATCGTCATGAATATATATTGAAAGGAGATGTTGGGCTATTATATGCTTAGGGATCCATAGTAGATCCTGGACCTGGAAATGGTCATTTATTGTTGATATAAGTGCATGTGTTATTTGGCTTGATAAACCCAACTGTGTTGGCTTGGATAATTGGTTGTTGATATAAGTACATTGTTGATATAGGTGTATTGTTGATATAAGTGCAGGTGAATTGCTGAGTATCCTAATAAACCCAGCAGTGTATTGGCTTGATTGGCTGCAACCTGATAAACCCAATTGTATATTGGCTTGGATGGACAATCTGATAAACCCGACTGTAGGTTGGCTTGACTGTGCCTTATATATATAAGGATGTTGTGAAGCAACCTACATGCTGGCCTAACATCCAAGTCCATAGGTGATCCCAAGGCTTGCAAAGTGAAGCAGGATCCCGTGGACCAGCGAGGAAATGCACAATACAGATAAGTATTGAATTATTTTGCAATTTCTTGCTTATGAATATACATGTGTATATGATTTGGTTAGGATGTTTTAAGATATTTTTTAAGAGATAAAAACTGATGAGAATAAACTAAACATGTGAATTTATTCAATGCTTGAATATAGGTATCACTAGAAGCGAGGACTATGAAATCATCCTAGGCGTGCATGTGGACATGTGACTATCCTGAAGAGCTTAGAATGAGCAGTAATGAAAAAGGTGCTAGTGAGACTATGAAGTTCCTAGCAGCCGAGACAAACCATGTGGGGAGGCTTCATGGTTGAGAGATCTGAAATAGACCAGAGACACTAAGTGTCATGACCAAGAGGGATTGGTCCAGCATTCATGGTGAAGTGAAAGAGGCTGAGGGCATGAAAAGCCACAACAGTGGTCTGGGTTCCAGGATGGAACAAGACAAAGAGGGAAAGAAAAAAACTCTTTCTGCTCTCTCTTTCCTTTTTTATTATACTTATGCATTGTGAAAACAAGATATTGTTGAATGCATGTATGGCTCAAAATAGAATGTGTCTATTTTCTTAAAATAATTATGAATGATGGAATAGTTAATTCCCTACCCAAGAATGGACATGAATGAGGTCATGTTCCTGTTGGGAAGGCATGAAAACAATGAAAGTCTCCTTTATGAGACTTGGACAGTCATGCCAGTTGGGCAATTAATTGACTGATTTTAATGCCTATATTATGCTTGGTATAACATAATTTCAATGATGCATTTCACAGGTGAAAAAAGTGAAATCCAGTAGTGCACATTGATCCTGGCAACCGACCAAAATCTGTTGGACTTGGCTGGAAGTATTCTTCAAACAATTGCCAAGATCGAAGAAAATCTTGGAGAGATGCTCAAGATACAAAAAAGTCCCTAGACTTGGGGATGAGCTGAAAGCTAAGAACCAGCAAGAGAAGCTCATGGAAGCCGAGGGGCTTGGTCCTAAAAGTTCAAGTAAATAATTGAACATGGGACAAATCTGCAAAATTTTGATGTGCAAATGGTATATGTATTCCTATGTATTGGAATACCGAGGACTATGTTATTCCAAGGAGAAGGGGATTTTAACACCCCGTTCTTGAACCCGTTTGCACTGAAGGTACATGATGTATATATTGTAATTAATCATGGTGAGGAGATAAAGGAAAAAGCCCCACCATCGATTTGGTTATGTTATGTTTCGGCAATTGGGATTGTTGTCGATGGTATATCATGCCATCCAACACATTATAGTTCTAGCATCATGTAAACATGCAAAATTAATCAAAAACCTACAACCAGCTACGACGGTGCAACATTAAATGAAAAGGGCATGATTTCCTAAGGTTAAGGGGGGGATTGTCCAACCCGTGGGGGTCATTGGGAGTTTTCCATGTGTCAGCCACCCATTTGAACTTATGTTGTTTGTTAGTTGGGAGCAGTTATTGCTGAGTAGTGGTGGGTGTGGAAAGACTGTCAGTCCTTGCCCACGTGCCCACTCCACTAGTGGACTCTTCCTCTTCACGTCGCTAGGGGCAGAGAAGTGACATTCCATTCTTCCCACTCATTCCACTCTTTGAAGGTCTTGGGTCTGACCCATTCTCATGGGGGAGAAGTTCTGCTTCCTCACACACACCATTTGGGGGGGATTCTCCATCGTTTTTCATCTTGTGCAGGGACGTAGAAGGTTCACCTTTGTTTTGGGCCTCACGCAGCGAGTTGGGGAGCCATGTTCTGTCACCCATGATTTCCTGTGAATGAGCCTTCACGTTCTGTGCGGTGTGTATGTTTATTCTTGTTCTCCTTATTGATTGTGGTTTGAGTTTATATTTTCCCCTTTCAATGCTGGGAGTTTGGCTTCTTTCCCATTTGCGGACTGTGTAATGCTATCGTTGTTTTCATTGTGAGATTGGGGGTTGTTGTTCTTCCCCTGGTTTTTGGGTTACTATGTATGCAAGTATCTTGTGGGGTTGTTGCTGAGTTTTTTTGGCCATGCTAGGGCCGAGAACAACTCTGACTCGTCTTGCTGACTTGAGTTGTGTTCACCTTTTTATTTGGGGTTGTCACCTTGTTGTCTTCATCTTCTTCATAGAGCTGTGAACTATTTGTTTTATTGTGGTATTTTGTGGTTGGTATTCAAACTATTGGGAGTGGGATTAGAGGCTAGGTATGCTTGAGAAAATTGGTGTTTGGAGCCACTGAGACAGAGTTAGACTGTTGGCTTTGTTCTCCACAACCCTTGAAGAGTGCTGGAAATGTAAGTCAGGGCCTGAGGGACTGTGCAGCAGAGAAAGGACTGATTCCTGGTGTCAGGTGTGTGGATGTCTTAGAACTCAGGTTAAATATGGTTTAGGCATCCTTATCTCTCCATTGAGGCCACAAGCTTAGCATTTAGCCTTTCCTAGCTCCTTGATGGCCTGATAAACCCTACTGTGTGGGATTGGCTGATTTGTGTACCTTGGCTATGTGTAAGCCTTCTTCGACCCTTATTCCTTGAGGAATCATCCCTAGCTCAGGGGTGGTGGTGTTGCTGAGAGATTTATGAGCACGCTGGCCTATGGTTGGGTGGAACATTGTAACGACATAGCTGGTTGCGGGACGACATATTTATAAGATAAGTGTTCTTGTCCATTTCACTTCTGCATTTACCTTTACTACCTAATGTCTAATGAATCATGATGAACATGTTGATGCTGGAATGTATATGTTGCTTCCACTATATGTTGAGTAACTATGCATTCGTGTATGTTTTATGCATCTTGGCATATTTTATGTGTTAAGCATTTTATTTCAGCTTTTTATGTATGTTCTTGTTCATGGGGCTGGTTTCCCGGAGGTTTATGATGGTTTGGTAGTTTCCTCTTCATCAGTCGGAGGGTTGGGGACGTTACACATAGTAGCTCAGTTAATCAGTTGAGTCTGTGAAGAAATATGTTTCCATGAAGGGGACACATACATGGAGTTCCTGTAGGACATGATCGAGGAAGACAACCTGCAGAAACAGAAATGGAAAGAAACATGAAAATTAAGGAAGAAAGGTTAGAAGCTATGGAAAGAAAGAAACATTCATACAATTCAGATGACAGTGATGAAGAAGCAGAATATGAATCCTTTGAGGAAGAAGAATAACATCCTGATGAAGTTAAAATTTTTAAGATGTTGATGAAAACCAGTGGAAGACCAATAATAAAAGTACCTATGTATTAGGGTAACTTAAATGTTGAAGAACTTATGGATTCGATTAATGCTCTGAATAAATATGTTGATTCTGAAGAGATAGAAGACAATAAAAAACAAGAAATGAAGGTATAAAGCTACCAGATTGAAGAGACATGCAACTATCTCGTGGGATGAGCTCCAGATCCATCGAGAAAGGATAGGTAAGAAAAAATTAACTCTTGGGATAAGATGTATAATATTAAAAGTCAATTTATGCCTAAGGAATATCATTTAAATCTCCTTAGATAATTACATAAACTTAGACAAAAAGTTATCACAGTAAAGGAATATGCATAAGAGTTTTTTTAGATTGAATATTAGATCTAGACACACAGAGGGAGGTCTAGAAAGAGTAGTTAGGTATATTAATGGGTTGAGATATGATGTAAACGATGAATTTAGTCTATTAAATTTGAAAATTGTAGAAGATGCATATCAAGTAGCTTTAAATATAGAAGATAAATTGCTAATAAAGAAAAACCAGAGGAATAGAGGAAAGAACATTATAAGAGGTAAAGGTGTTCCAAACAGAGGAGGTAGAACTTCTAAAGATGAAGCTGAAAGTTATAGCAGTTACAGTAAATCATTCTAGAGATGAGGATTCAGAGGAGGTAGAGGAAGAGGTATAAATAGGGAATTAAGATGTTATAGTTGTGGAGAGATTTGTCATATCCCCATATTTTGATCACTAGAAGTGTTGACCTTTCCTAGCACCAATGGGGTCAAAAGATGCATTCAATAAATTAACCTAGGAAATTTTATTTAATTGTCACTTATGAGGCATGTACTTGGTATATTAATTGTCATTAAATATTATTATGCAATTAATTAGGTGGAAAATAAGTTTCCATTAACAGGAGGGCCACTTGGGCAAGCCCACTTGCCAAGGAATAAAATTAGAAACTGTATGACAACATCAATCAGATCGGAAAAGGGAAATTTCCAAAATATATGAAAAAATAAGTCAAATACAAAAAAGGAAACAATTGACAAAGGATGATGCAGTTTCCCTTTTGGATTTTAGTCATAAAAATAGGAAAGCCAAGAAAAGTTGTCATAAGGAAAAATAGAAACTCTGGGTCAAGGAAAGAAAAGTTTCCAAATTGGATGAAGGTGGATGAAAGTGAAACATATTTATTGTCTTACACATGCTAATTTCCTCAAGGATGGTGAATTTGTGGCTAGGGTTAGGGTTTAGCAAGTGGTAACTTGCTTAATAAGTGATTAACTTGCTCAACAAGTCACCCAGGTTTATTTAAAGATAATTGTAGCTCCATTTCTCAGCTTGGATGTTTATTATGTTGATTTTTATGAATCTAAGGCTTCCTTTCTGAGTTTTGTGCCTCAGTATCTTGGGATATGTGCCCCACGATTCTCATTCCCTCTCTCCTCTTCCCCTCTTCTCCCCTTCTCTTTGCAGGGTACATTGGATCTATGGAGCACCCTCTCTAAGTTGATTCAAGATTTTCTAGTAGCTTACAGAAATACATTTATATATATCATATTTCATTAACAGTTCCAATATTTTTTAATATATAAGGGTTCAAATCTCCATTCCCTTCCTTTTATTATGTCAATAAAATACATTGTAATGATGCATAATGTTAAAGAGATTGTTATAGTTAATTGATGAGATTAATTTTGATTTTATTGGATGTAATATGATATCATAAAAATTCTATGAAATTTTTATTCCAATCTTATTTTAAATGGCTGATATTTACTCATTTTAATTCAACCTAGTCTAGATTTACATTGGGAAATAACTAGTTTTTTCCATTTCTTGCATAAATAGATTTCTATTCACCCAAAAACTGATTTGTAAGTTCCCGTGGGTCACTGAATGACCCAATTACCCATACATAAATCCAAAATCTCTTTTTGTTGTTGGCTTACTATCTTTTGGAATACTCCAATGCGCAGGTTCCCCCTAGGCCAAAACTGCCTTATTTTCCCAAATTGATCCCAACTATTATGAGATGTCCCAAAGTGTTATAAATAGTACATAACATTATTTTATGACTGAAAATTACCTCTAAAAATTAATTAATACTTTGGTCAGAAGATGGATTGATATTCCCAAGTTTCACGGTTTGGTGACCCAACAACATGAAAGTAAGTTTCCGCAGTGCAGACTCTGAATCTCAATGGTCCCATATATAAATGTTTTATGGGAATGTATTTCCAAATATTAAATCACTCATGATTGATCTCCTCTTCCCACTCTTCCTGTGCAAAATTTCCCTACCTAAAACCTTGATTTCCCTACTTTGTCAGTGCACCGAATGGTAGTTTTTGTAATTCAGAAATTTTAATATAAATTTGTAGAATTTAATAGTTTTCAGGTCTGTGCACCATACTTGGGACATCAAAGTGGTATCATATCACTTTCCTCCACTCTTTTGGAAAAAAATATCTCTGTTGACTAACATTGCATATCAGTAAGTCAAAATTGCAACCATGAGGTTGCTACCAGTGATTGAAGAAGAACAGGTAATCTATGTTAATGATGGGATGCAAATGTCAAGAGAAAAGGATGGTTACTTTTTTGACCATATGGAGTATGAATAAATCAATGTTGAACTACCCATCACTAATCCTAAGAAGGATTTATTGAAGATGATAGATGCAGCTGAAAACTTGCCCCACCACTACAAAGAGTATCTTGCTTTGGGGGAAAAGATTTGTAAATTCATTCCTTTCAAAGACTATTTTTATTTCAGATTTGGATTTGAGCCCAAGGAGGTGGATGAACTTTCTTTCAATGGAAGCAATCATCCATATAGGAACCAACTTGTTCAAACTATGTGAGTGAGGAAGAAGAAAGAGAATCCAAAAGAGAAGGTGGATCAAAGACATTTGTTGGTCCAAGCATTATGAGATTGTTTCGGTGTTCCTTTAGCAGATATTCCAAAAGTGGTAACATGAGTACTATTCTAGAGACTAAAGTTTCATCAACTTTCTTGGAGAAGCAAGATCCACTGACAAAACTTCCTTCGAAGTATAAGGTCATGAAACTTATAGAGGAAGAAACATGTAGTCCTTATAATGGAAGTATTGATGAGGAAAAAGAAGAAGGGCATGTTGGTCTGAATATTATGGATAGGAAAGGTGAAGGGGAGGATGAGGTCCCAAATCCATTCTCAATCTTGGAAAAGGAACTTGTTTCAATTATTTCTTCAAGTGATGAAGGAAAAGAAAAGATCCATGAGGTGAAGTGTAAATCACCACAAGGTGGTTGCATATAAGAAGAAGTTGAAGAGGAATGCACTTCAATATTGTTGGTAGGTGATCTCTAGATCACTGCTAAATATGTGGGATTATGTATGGCTGAAAATACATCTTTTGTATCAGATCCAAAATATCATCACAAATCAGAGTTGGAGCCACATACAAAAGAAGAAAGTAATACCACACTACTTAGGTGTGAAGCATAATTTTTGGTGGAAGAGAAGGACACCATAGTGTCTGTACGAGAGGAGGATAAGGTGAATACAATGTGTGATGAAGGTTATGATTTTTGCAACAGTAATTTTAATTTACATCTCACCATCACCATTTTGGAGAGCTATGAGCCATTTAGTCTTGCAGGTGGGGAAGCAGCTAGAAATATTCATAAAGAGAAGTGCAAGTCACAGCAAGAAAATTGCAGAAAAGAAGAAGGGGGTGATTTTCCTCAAGAAACCCACTCATTTCCTTGGCCTTTAAAAATTGATGAAAATAAGATTGAAAAGGATTTACACCTTATCCAAGACACACACTCTTCAGTGGCACACTAGTGTTGGATAGGTGCTTCATTGGACGATCAATCTTCTCTTGAATCCAAGGAGGATATGCAGAAGGAAATGTATACAATACAAGGGGAATTATTACAATTGATTTATAATAGAGCTGATTTGATTGATTTTTCTGATGTGTTTCATGGATCATCCTTGAAGGATGGAGAATAAATTTGCAAACTCACACAAGATTTGTTGACCACCCAAGATTCCTTGAAGAGCACTTAGTGTGCACTCCAAGAATCCAAGGAGGAGATAGAGAAACTTCATGAGAAGTTGGAAAGGTATTTCCTACCCTACTACAAACCATTCAGCCATATTCACAAGGATGATTGCATTCTTGAAAAAAGGAGGAATATCATGAGATGCTCTTAGATTTGCAGGTGCTTATGAAAAGCTATGAGGAAGATAATTTTGGACAAGCACTCATTGAGGTTGAGGTGAAGGATGAAGAGTTATTCTCTACTAGAAATATGGCTGATAACATTCCATATGGATCAGAAAACAAAATTAATTATTCATCCATTGATTGCATGGATAGTGACATATTTGGAATGAAGACCTTGGGAGGTAAAGAATTTTATTTCTGCAATAATTTTTTTGTTGTGACAGACATTATGTTGACATGTGAACAAAAACAAAGACTTATTTTGTAGCTATTATATACCTCCCATACACATGCACATGAGGTGAATTCTGATTTTCATGTGCTTGAGTAGTTTGAGGTCAAGCAATATTAAGATCAAGCACTTGCATGGTTCCTAAGAGATTATGATTTTCCTCTAGGAAAATGTTGTACAATTTTGGAGGAGGGACATGATCACACTATCACTCAGAAACCTAATGGAGGAATTTGTGGATCCGTTATCTTGATTGATGAGCATTGTAGGGATTTTCCTCACAATTCTTCAGCCCACACTTATATTTAAACCACATCATATGGGGATGAAAATTTGGTGAAAAGATTTTTATGTTGATGCCACAAGAGGAGCACGATACTTCCACTCTTCTAGTTGAGGTATTTATGGTCAAACCATGTGGTTTAACAAGTGCATTAGTAGTATCTGAATTATTCCAACCTGAATCATTTACCATGAAATTTTGTCCATCCATTGATTGGGTGGCTAGACACATGATCGAGATGTGTGCCCTAGAGGGTAAGCATCTTGCGTGCATCAATGGAGAGACATTGGACACATCAAAGAAATTGTATGATAAATGGCATAAGCATGTATGGCTGATATATAATGCTTTCAGTATACATGGAGGGTCATGAGATAAACTCACGTGTATTCATAACAACAGTGACGTGATTTCCAGTTCTATCTTGCACATGGATTTTCATACTTTAGAAAGGCTCAATATGATTTGGTCTCACATTAAGGAATTCCATGTCTAGTGGGAGAGTTTAAAAAAATTTCAGTTTGGCATGGGGAGAGATGAGCTTTCAGTATGGTGGTATGATTTTCATAACCTCATTTTCATCCTCTACAATGATAAAATTTTGTTGTTTATACCGATGGGTGGAAGGAGGTAGATAATACCATGGGATCTCGACATTATTAGGAATCACAGTTCAAAAGGTGGCAGCAAAATTTGGGTTCTTCTAGAGGAGGCAGTGGGATTTGACAATTCTACCCAGTTACCTTAACTGGGTTAGGAATTTTTCTAAAGGAAGTGGTATAAGAGAAATGACTATGATCAGAGTGGTGCATCAGAAACATGGTGGACAAATTTGCAACACTCTGTGGTGCTTCTGCTCGAGGAAAAGCATACTTGGGAGGGGAGGACTGTCATATCCCTACATTTTGATCACTAGAAGTGTTGACCTTGCCTAGCACCAAGGGGGTCAAAAGATGCATTAAATAAATTAACCTATGATATTTTATTTAAATGTCACTTATGAGGCATGTACTTGGTATATTAATTGTCATTAAATATTAGTATGCAATTAATTAGATGGAAAATAAGTTTCCATTAACAAGAGGGCCACTTCGGCAAGCTCACTTGCCAAGGAATAAAATTAGAAACTGTATGACAAAATCAATCAGATGGGGAAAGGGAAAATGCCAAAATATATGAAAAAATAATTCAAATACAAAAGATAAAACAATTGACAAAGGAGGATGCAGTTTTCTTTTTGGAGTTCAATCATAAAAATAGGAAAGCAAAGAAAAGTTGTCATAAGGAAAGATAGCAACTATGGGTCAAGGAAAGAAAAGTTTCCAAATATGATGAAGGTGGATGAAAGGGAAAAATATTTATTGTATTAAACATGCTCATTTCCTCAAGGAAGGAGAATTTGTGGCTAGGGTTAGAGTTTAGCAAGCGGTAAATTGCTTAACAAATGATCGACTTGCTCAACAAGTCACCCAGGTTTATTTAAACACAATTGGAGCTCCATTTCTCAGTTTGGATGTTTATAATGTTGATTTTTATGATGCTAATTATTTATTTATGTGTTTTGTTCCTCAGGCTGTTGGGAGATGCACCCCAAGCTTCTCATTCCCTCTCTCCTCTTCCCCTCTTCTCCCGTTCACATTGCAGGTTACATTGGAGCTATGGAGCAGCCTCTTTGAGTTGATTCAGGAATTTTTAGCAGCCTATAGACATACATTTATGTATATCATATTTCATTAAGAGTTCCAATATTTTTCAATATCTAACGGTTCAAATCTACATGCCCTTCCTTGTAGTATGTCAATAACATACATTGTAATGATGGATAATGTTGAAGAGAGTGTTATAGTTAATTGATGAGAGTAATTTTGATTTTATTAGATTTCATATGATATAATAAACATTCTCTGAAATTTTTATTCCAATCTGATTTGAAATGGCTGATATTTACTCATTTTAGGTGAACCTAGTCTAGATTTGCATTTGAAAATAACTAGTTTTTCCATTTATTGCATAAGCAATGTTCTGCTCACCCAAAAACTGATCCATAAGTTCTCATGGGTCACTGAAATATCCAAGTCCCCATACATATATCCATAACCTCTTTTCATTATGTCCATAATGTCTTTCAGAATCCTCCAATGCACAAGTTTCCCCTAGGCCAAAACTGCCTTATTTTCCCAAATTGATCCAAAACTATTATGGGATGCCCCAAAGTGTTATAAACAGTACATAAAATTATTTTAGGACTGAAAATAACCTCTGAAAATTAATTAATTCTTTGTTCAGAATATGGATTGATATTCCCTAGTTTCACGGTTTGGTGACCCAACAGCATGAAAGTAAGTTTCCGTGGTGCTGACTCCGAAATATCAATGGTCCTAGGTATAAATGTGTTAGGAGAATGGATTTCCAAATATTCACTCAATCTTGATTGATCTCCTCTTCCCACTCTACCTCTGCAAAATTTCCCTACCTAAAACCTTGGTTTCCCTACTCTATCAGTGCACCGAATGGTAGATTTTGTAATTTAGAAATGTTAATATAAATTTGTAGAATTTAAGAGTTTTCAGGTCTATACACCAGACTTGGGACATCACAAGATTGGAAATATGTATTGGGATTGCCAAATAAATAAATATACAAGTCATAGGAATGTGAATTTTACAGAGGCTCATGGAGAATAAAAAGAAGAAATAGAGGTGAATAATCCTCCAGAGGATGGAGATGCTCTTTTGTTGAAGACAGTCTTGGTGAAGACCGAGAAACATGTACATGAACTAGTTCAAAGGAAAATTATATTCAGAACAAGGTTTAAGTCACAAGGTAAGTGTTGTAAAATGGTTATTGATAGTGGTAGTAGTGATAATTTGATTTCCATAGAGATGGAAGAGAAGATGGGATTGAAGAGGATGAAGCATCCCACTCCTTACAAAGTGTCATGGTTACAGAAAGGAAATCAGCTCTTGGTGAATGAGCAGTGTAATTTGGAGTTCCATATTGGTACTTACAAGGATGAAATATTGTGTGACATAAATCCTATGGATGTGTACCATATACTCTTAGGGAGGCTATGGAAGTATGATAGGAAATCTGTTCATGATGGGAGGAAGAATACTTATTCTATGGAGAAAGATGGGAAGAGACATACCTTGTCACCCTTGACAGATGAAGTAGTTCAATGAAGTTCAGGATTAAGCATTCTGTTGATGTCTATAAAATCATTGTTATAGGAAGTTTATAAAGAAAAGGATCTACATTTTTGTCTTATTGGTAAGGCAAAGGTAATTTTAACTTATACAAATATAGATGATTTTATAGATGAAGTTAAAACATTGCTTGATGAGTATGCTGAAATTATTGTGGATGAATTAACTCCTTTAAGAAGTATTATTCATCACATTGACTTAATACCTAGTGCAAGTTTACCTAACAAAGTATCATACAAATTAACCCCTCTAGAAAATGAAGAAATCAAACAACAAGTATAGGAGTTGTTGGAGAAGGGATTGGTGAAAGAGAGCTTGATTCCCTGTTCAATACCTACTATGCTAAGTACAAAGAAATATGGTTGGTGAAGAATGTGTACTGAATCCAGAGCAATCAACATTATCACTGTAAGGTATAGATTTGCTTTACCCAGAATTGATGATCTGATGGACTGTTTAAGTGGTTCAATATATTTTTCCAAAATACATTCGAAAAGTGGATAGCATTAGATTAGAATAAGGGAAGGGCATAAATGGAAAACAACATTCAAAACTAATTATGGTCTATATGAGTGGTTAGTGTTTCCATTTGGGCTTACAAATTCACCCAGTCATTTTGCGAGATTGATGAATGAGGTTCTAAAATAATTTACTGGAAAAGTTTTGATAGTATATCTATATGACATCCTGATTTTTATTCAGAACAGAGAAGAGAATTTAACACACCTTAAGTTGGTGTTGAGGACTTTCCAGAAGGAGAAACTACTGATAAATTTGAAGAACTGTAGCTTCCCGAAAAAATAATTGGTCTACTTGGGGGTTCATGGTTTTTGTAGAAGGATAGAAAATGGATTCTAATAAACTGCAAGCAATTTTAAACTAGCCATTTCCAAGGAATTCTTATGAGGTAAGAAGCTTTCATTGACTTGATAGTTTCTATAGGAATTTCATTAAGAATTTCAATCATATTTGTGCACCTTTAATAGATACTTTCAGAGAAGTAAACAACCTTTCCAATGGACTAAAGAAACTAATATAAATTTTAAATTATTGAAGATGAAAATAACTCAAAAGCCTATTTTGGCTTTGCCGAGTTTTGATAAAGTGTTTCAAGTGGAGACAGATGCCAGTGGAGCAGTAGTGGGATCAATTTTAAGTCAAGAATAGAGGCGAGTTGCATATTTTAGTAAAAGGTTGAATGAAGCTAAACAAAAGTACTCTTCGTATGATAAATAATTATATGTTGTTGTGCAAGCTCTTAAAAAGTGGAGACATTACTTAATTCCTAGGGAATTTGTTTTGTATTCTGACAATCATGCTTTGAAGTTCATTAACAGCCAGCCTAAATTAAATCAGAGGCATGCTAAATGGGTAGAATTTTTGTAGAATTTTACCTTAGTTATCAAACATATAAGTGGTAAGTCTAATAAAGTTGATTCTTTGAGAAGGATAAGTTTGGTAATGCAAGAAGTTAATATCAATACTTTGGGATTTTAAAATTTGATTGCTATGTATAAAGAGGATGCATATTTCAAGGATATTTATGTTTCCTGTGAAAATCCAGTTACCCAAAACAAAATCCAGTGGTTAGATTATATGATGCACGAAGTATTGTTGTTCAAAGACAGTAAGTTGTGTATTTAAAGATGTTCAATGAAGGATACTTTAATTCAAGAAAAACATAGTGGGGGTCTCTCATGACATTTTGGGAAAGACAAGACTTTTTCTCTAGTGAGTAATTTTTATTTTTGGCCAAATATGCAACACGATGTGAAGAAATTTGTAGAAGGATGGAGAGTTTGTCAACATGCAAAAGGGAGAAGTCAGAATATAGGATTGTACCAACCATTACCTATTCCAGCTAGGCCTTGGGATTCAATAAGAATGGATTTTGTTTTAGGTTTACCTAGAAGTATGAGAGCTCATGATTCAATTTATGTTGCAGTAGATAGATTTTCCAAAATGGCTCATTTCATTGCATGAAAAAATACTAATGATGCAACAAACATTGCTAATTTATTCTTTTCAGAAATTGTAAAGTTGCATGGTTTTCCTTTGAGTATTGTGTCTGAAAGAGATAAAAAATGTGTTGGTCATTTTAAGAGAACTCTATGGAACATATTGGGGACTAATATTAGTTTTAGATATTCTTATCACCCTCAGACTAATGGACAGACTGAAGTGGTAAATATGAGCTTTGGAAATATACTGAGAAGTCTGGTGTATGAACATCCAAAATAGTGGGACTTAGATTTAGCTCAGGATGATTTCGCATACAATGATTCACCCAATAGAAGTAAATGTATGAGTGCTTTTCAAATATTCTATGGGATGCATCTAATAGGTGTATATGAACTTAGATATTTTGGAAAACAAGAAAAGAGAAGTGAATACGGTGAAGATTTTGCAGTTAGTATGAATGAGCTACAAGAAAAGATCAAGAAGAGATTACATGAAAGTGCGGAGAAGTATAAACATAAAGAAAACCTAAATAGGAGAGAAGTGAATTTTCAGATTGGATATTTAGTGATGGCCTATCTTAAAAAAAGGTTCCCTAAAGGAACTTATAATAAGTTGAAGCTTAAAAATATTGGACTTTGTAAAGTTTTAAGGAATTTTTTTGCAAATGCTTATGAAATTGAACTTCCTTCTAACCTTCATATTTCACCAATTTTTAATGTTTCAGATTCATATCCTTTTAGATATGCAGGTATCTAAACATATGGTGTGACTTCAAATAGAGATGATCCAGCTATAGATTGGCAAGGAAAAATTACACAAAAAGAACAACCTTAGATTGAAGCCATCCTTGGAAAAGAATCTTAAGGAAGATCAGGAACAAAACCTTTTTTCAATACCTGTAAAATGGAGAAATCAGCATACTAAATATTCAGCCTAGATGATAGAACAAGAAATTTCCAGGTACAATGTACTTCTTGAAGACTTAATGAAAAGTTGTTTTCTTCCCCAGGAATTTGATGCAGGAGCATCTAGCTCAAATTTCATTGATTGATAAATTAGCTTAGCATCCAGCTCGAAGTTCATTGACTAATGAGTTAGATTTCCTTGTAATTAAGTTTTAGATGGATAGGTTTCAATGAAAAGTAGATAGAATTAGTTTTAAATTTGTAATAAGTAGAAAATTTTCCTTTGTTCTCCTTGATCCCTGCGTGGATTTCTCAAGGATTGATCTTTGTCAATAGTGTTTTCTCTTATTAGGTTCTTAGGTCTAACTTAGTCAAATGTGACATATTTTCTGAGTGTTATAAATTAATTTGAGTGTAATAGAGCTATCAGAGAACATAGAGACATAGAAGGAGTGGGAAATGAGAGAATAAAGAGTGTGCACGGAATGAGTGAATAAGTTGTATTCTCTGTGTTTTAAATTCTGATCAAGTTGAATAAAGAACAAAGGATTACATTCCATGTATGTTTTGATGGATTCTTGGTTTTATATAAATCTGTAGAGATATGAATTCATCCTGCATTCACTCCATATAATTATGTGTATAAATTATTTATTTTCTGAATTGTAGATAAATTGATCCTTTCAGTGATCAATTTGGTGAGCTACGAAGAAAGATCTCAGACAAGATCAAACGGAGAAGAAAGATCATGAAAGAAATCAACGGTTACAATTTGTTCTACATCTACAGAAAAATCAATGATCAAGAACTAATCTGCAAGAATCGACGTTGCAGAAAACTTTGAAATTGCAGAAATCAGGAAACATAGAAATTGCGGGAACTCAATTTCGATAAGACAAGTTCTGCTACCCGCAAAACACATGTGGGATAGACCGTTACGGTTGTAATGAGTTGTGAAAGTTCAATTTAAAAATTTGTAAAGTCAGATCCCACAACCCACATTGTTGTGGAAAAGGAGTTGCGAAAAAGGTGTTGCAAATAAGGGTGTTACAGAAAAGGAGTTGCAGAAAACGTCTTGCGGAACGACGTTTGTGGAAAAGCTAAGTTGTAGAAAGGTGAATATTGTGGAAAGGTGGATATTATAGAATAACAATATTGCGGAAAGGAACAATACATGAGTTAAAGGTTTTAGAAAGAATATTTCAATCAGGAATTCAGCTAGTAAGTTGAATTCTTGGATCTAGTTGGTCTTTTAGGCCATCAGGTAGGGTTGGTCAACTACGTTAGGAAGATCTAGATACTCCTTGCATGTTGGATTACCTCGTCTATCGTGGTAGTTCTTTAGTACATAATGAGAAGTAGATTCAATATTTTGTTTAATCAAATTAAATAGAAGTAAGATAAAGGTCGGTGTTATTCAGAGTCATTCTCATTCAACACTACTTAATTTCAGTAACTCCTAGTGCTATTCAGAATCCAAGCTCAATGCTAAAAATTGAGAGTTATACTTAGTGCAATTCTAGAGCCTCTTTCTCAACACTAATGCTAGGATCTACTTGTATAATACACCTAGGGATACAATGACCAAGGATCCGATGCTCCAAATCTTATGCTCAAAATCAATTTTGAATGCTCCAGGGCTTATTCCAAACACTTCCAATCTTATAATTCATGTGCTCCAAATATTATGCTCGACACAAAATATCATAAATCATGTGCTACAGAGCTTACAATGAACACAATATTTCATAACTTATGTGTTCCAGAGCTTGCACTCAACACAAAAATCTCATCACTCATGTGCTTCAAGGTTTTCTCCCAACACATTACATAAATCAATCATGCATTCAATATTTTGTGCATTTTATCACAAGAATCATCATAGTATATGAATTAAGGTAACTCACATGATACATACAGTACATCATACTATGACAATAATATTTGTCCATCAGGGTCCTGTTGGCCTGATTTTCTGACCTAGGCCAATAAGGAGATTATGCCCACACAATCAGCTTAAAGCAGCGTCTGGTGTGTTTGGAGTAGAAAAATCTCACAGGTTGTGGTCCTGCTACTAGTTGAATTTTTCTCTTAAGGAGAAACCAAAATTCAACAAAATCTATCCTAATGCTATTTTTCTGTTTAACTAAACCCTAAAGATTAATTGAAACTACCTATGTTATCCTATACTTGCTTTCTTAAGGAAAGTCTTCGATTGTTTGAAATTTTATATTTAACTTTTCTGAAGATAAAAGACTGTTTAAATTATTCTAAAATTTCACAAATTCTATTTAACAGCTATTAAAATTGCACAAATATACTAAATAAAACTAATATGAACTATCTTGACTATGTTATCTATCCTATCTTAGCTGAGAGGGATTTTGAGATACTATATCAATTATTAATTAATATAAGATGAACAGAAAGATAAATTGTATGATCTAAATAAAAATATTTAAGTCATACTCATCAAACTATCTGCTATAACATAACTCGTCAAAGAGACTGAAAATAAATAGTTACTTCAATTTTCTGAAGAGTTTAATTAATTAATAACTAATAACCAACATAGATATTTGAATAAAATATAATGTCCAGTATGAAACCACTGTAAAAATACAAATGATGTCTAACAGACATAAATGAATATCCTCATATCTTGAATTTATAGTAAAAATACTAATAAATTCAGTCACAATGACATAATAATTCAAATATAATATTGGGATGGCTGACAAAGTGAAAATTATAAATAAACACAAGCATAACAAAGCATACTGTATTAATTTTAAAATAGAAGATCGTATACTGAGAGATAAAGTGTATCCAAAACAATAATAGTCATGATATCAACTTTGGAGATTTCCAGTTACATCCCATATCCAAAGATCAAACTTCAGTAAGGAAATAAAACCAGCATCAAAATATATCTCAAGTATGTCTCTCTTCAGTCACCCCATCCTCCCCTTTAGAATAAGTTTTCAGAGTTTTTATAACAAAGGCTAATAACTGCCTTTCCTTATTCTATGCAACTAAAGCTAAAAATAGATCATCAAGTTCATTGACTATCGAACATCTAGGGCTTGATGTTTTTTTAATTATCATCTCCTTCAATAGTGCACCTGCAATCTGAATCATCAATTCTGTAACTGCTTTCTTATCTTCAAATGTCAATTTGTCCATGCAGCAACTATTATTTGACATCTTAAACATTTGTTGGATTAGAGGAATTGGCCAATTGAACAGCCACGTCTTCAAACTGAAAAATCAACATATCAGAAACGTCCTGAAACTGTGGAGAAGAGAGATGACATATCCACCTTTTTTTAGATAAAGAAAGGCATCTTATTAAAACCCAACTGAAACAGAAATAACAAATGAAACTACAATTCATATATGTGTGCCTATAAAATCTGCGATTTTACAGGCATACACAACAAAGCTATTTTTCCTGTTGACAAAGAGGCAAATTATGTAACCGAAAATGGAAATAATCATTAAGCCCTCTTAACGAATTAACCACTTCACCGATCGGAGTCAAAAACAAAAATTGACCTAGAATATGGGTGGGAAAGCTCCCAATCAGAAGTCGGAAAGACATGGGCATCAACAGATGGGAGCTTTGCACAGCCGCAACAGTGGAAGATAAAAGACTATGGTCGTGTGACTAACAAACCAGCCCGCATCAGTGGGCGGCGCGCTTTACGTTTTGGGTGATTAGTCACTTTGGGATCTGCAACGGCGAAACATAAAGGGATTTTGAAGCTGCAAATGACGGAAGATAAAGGACTTTGAGAGTAACAACAGCGGAAGATAAAGGACATCACGCCCCGCCACATAAGGTTCGAAATCGAAAGAGAAAACAACTAACATATCAGAAGAGTTTATTCTTTTTGCGGCCGCAACGTCAAGTGATTAGTCACTTTGAGAGCTGCAACGGCGAGATGTAAAGGGCTTTCAGAGCCACAAGTGGTGGAAGATAAAGCATTTTCTTAGCCGCAAACGGTGGAAGATAAAGGATTTTCTTAGCCGCAAATGGCGGAAGATAAAACCCAAGGATTGATGAAACAACAAAGCAGATCTTGAAAGGTCAATACGATGATCGGAGGGCTTTGTAGTTTGCCATCCGCAACGACGAAAAATTAGTATCAAACTGTTCCGATGTGAAAATCAAAAGTTCGCCGAAAATGTGTCGGAAACAAATATTCTGACTGAAGCTTATTATTTCTCTGTAATGGAGAGGGCGTAAGCCTAAAGATATTCTGATTCGATCATTTCAATGAAAGAAACATTGGGACAATTCACTTACCATTCACTTAGAAATGGGATTTGCTTGGTATGTTGAAGGTGTGTGGCACTTATGGTCATTCCAATGAAATATGTTGAGGATCATAATAATGTTTATATAACTTTTTCTTCATAATAATAAAATCAAGAAATTAATGAGAAATTCTATACTCAAAAGATAAATACTCTCATTAAATATATTGGTGAAGAATTGGTTTTCAAAATGATGATCCACCCAAATTCCCATAATTTTGTTTATGTAGTAAAGATTGACAATCAAGGAAACTGTTGAAATATGATTTTAATCCAATTTAGCCCAAACTGAAATCATGTAATCAATAAGGAAATACAAACATCAAGAAATCCAAAGGACCAAAATAGCATAGATCTACCGAAAGACCATAAAATTGTTGCACGATCTTAAGACACAATAAAGAGAAAAATGTCAATCATGCCCAATCAAAGGATGTCATCATACCATACCTGCATAGATTATTCATATCAATAAGTCCTTATTTCATAACTAGCAAGTCAAAGAGAAACAAACATAACAAGTCAAGGATCAATAAGAGATCATCAGATGTTTGGTTGAATCAAGCAAACAAAAGCTAAGTATTTACAAAATTATATGGGGGGCCCCTTTTATTTTGAATAAAATCAAGGGGAGTTGATGGGGTACCAACAAATGGTGACGACCTGGGTGAACCAGTTATCTCTGCTCATACAACTTACAATGATATAAACAAAATCTTAAATCTTATTAAAGACCATAAAAAATACTTTATCTAAATAAAAACCATTATTTTTATTCATATTCATAAGTACAACTCAGAAATATTCCATCTTTTGAAATAGAGATCTCGTTAGGGATAAAATTAAAAATATCTTGATCGAAACAAAGTACTTCATAGTAATAATAACCTGCACCATCAGCATATAGAAATCTACTTTTTCTGAAAACTTTCCAGAATCTGTTCCATAAACATAATGATTTTCTTTTTGTTTGCTTTTTATTTTCCTTAAACAATAATTCTGACTGAAGACTACTATCTAGGTATGGTGTCCCAATGTGATAGTATCATTCATGAGAGCTGTCTAAAATAAGCAAGCCGGCTCGTGATGAGACCTCTTGTCTTTTAATTTTTAAATCAAAATCCATCACCCTGGTGATCAGAAATGAAGTTATCCTAGACAACACTGATGATCATGATTAGGCCGGCTCATGATGAGACCTCCTATTCTTCAGTCTAAATTTATGTTTTTCTTTCAATTTCATCTTTTAAATTTCATAAAATGAGAGATCATTACCCAGCATGGTGACCAAATGGTAATGTTAGTCATTAATATCACCGAAAAATGAATCAGCTGGCTCGTGATGAGACCCCTTATCTTTTGGTTTTTAAACCAAAATCCATTACTAGTTTCCTAATAATGTCATGCTAGTGATATTTGTGATTTTGATCGGACTGGCTTATTACTAAGACCTTCCGTCTCTCATTTTAGCATTTTATTGACTGGAACAAATCCTAAATAGTTTTTAGATGGTAAATACTTTTGAAGACTGATGATAGAGGTCTGTATGAGTTTTTGAAAAGTACAAGCTTCGAAGAAGACATTTTAATAAGCTATCCCCACTTTTATAAGAAAATAAAAAGGTGAGGAATAATTTGAGCAACACTTACAAATAAAAACACTGATAGGTATTTTATAGATTTAAGAAATCTTGATCATCCTGAACAAATTTTTAAAAGATTTCATTCAGATATCATAATTTTTCAGGCTCATGAGCAAACTAACTTTTGAACCTGAAGATTTATTTATTTACATTTATTTCTTCAGCTGCTAACTAAAGATTACTGACTGATTTAATACAAAAATTTGATAGTCTGAGATATTTGACTTAACATAACTAAAACTAAAAATAAAATAATGATGTTTTGAAAGTTATAAAAGTTTTATGAATTTCTCATCATCCTTAATTCTATAGACTATAATTCAATTTGTATACAAAAATATAAATTTATTTACAAACAGCAAACATAGTTTATGTATAAAAATATAACTTTATTTACAAACAGCAAACAAATTATATACATTCTAAGACAGAAAATATTAATAGAAATATTTTTTCAGAATCAGTCCATTCACTGGGAATGTTTCGGACTGTCCTTCAAGTGTTTGCAATCGAAAGGTACTTGGACCTATTTTCTTAGAAATAACAAAGGGACCTAACCATAGTTTCTAAAACTTAGTATGATCTCCCTTCTCCTCGTGAAATTTATCCCATTTTAAAACTAAGTCTCCTACCTAAAATTCTTGATTGGAACTAAAGGATTGGTCAAACCAAGATTTCACAATTTGTTGACATTTTGTAAAGTGTTGTTTTGACTTTTCTCTTTCTTCCTCCATATTTAGCAGTGTATTAATTCTCTTTTCCATTGCTGGACACTCTTCATCTTGGACAGATTGAGCTAACTGTAATGAAGGTAAGAACAAATTTGGTGGTAGAATAGCTTCAGTTCCATATACTAAGAAGAATGGTGAGTTACCTATCGCAGCCTTAGGAGTTACTCTGTTTGCCCAAAGGGCGTTGACCAATTCTGCATGCCGATTACGATGGTGAACTGAAATAGTTCTTTTGATAATTTTCAATAAATTTTTGTTTATTGATTCAGCTAGACCATTCCCATGGGGATGATAGTTAGCTGAATACCTGATTCTTATTCCCTTCTCTAAAGAAAACTGAGTTAACTCAATTGATGAAAAATATGAAGTATTATCAAAGACAAGGGAATCAGGAATACCAAATCTTGTTATGATAAAGAATTCCAAAAATAATATAACCTGATTGGTATTTACAACCCTTAATGGTGTAGCTTCCACCCAATGAGTAAAATAATCGGTTGCAATTATTATATACTTTTGTTGCATAGATGAGGGAGGATTTATTGGCCCTACTATATCAATACCCCATTGCTGAAAGGGTCTTTCAGCTGAAATAGGCTATAAAGGAAAAGCAGGTTTTTTAACCCTTCCTGCAACAAGTTGACATTCCTGGCATTTTCTGACAAAAGTATAGGAATCTCAAAACAAGGTGGGCCAATAATAACCAACCCGAAGAATTTTGTACGCAGTAGTCTCTCCACCAAAATGACCTCCTCCAGGTCTAGAATGTAACTCTTTTAAAATTACTTATGTTTCATCTTTATCTAGACATCGAAGTTATACCCCATCAGAATTTCTCCGAAAGAGGATATTATCAATTAATAAATAAGGAGCAGACTTCAATTTGAGTGCTCTTTTCTTCCTTGGTTCTAAGTAATCAGGAGAAGCTCCTGTTTCCAAAAGTATTCTTATGTCTGTATACCAGGAATCTTGAGGTGGAGGATAAAAATAAATTTCCCTGGTAAGTAAAACCTCATCAATGATAGTTTCAGCTTTATCATTAGGTAAATGAGTAGCTTCAGTAGCTAATTTACATAGTCCTTGACCTTTAATTATCATTGAGGGTTTAATCTCTAAGTCATATTCTTGAAGAGCTGTCATCCAAGGTGCCCTTTTCTCACCTAAGTCCTTTTGTACTAACAAGTTTTTGACTGAGGAATAAGGGACAATTATTTTCGTTTTAGATTTCAGTAAATATGGACGAAAATGTTTAACAACTTTAAAAACAACAAAGGCTTTCTTATCAACTTCATGGTAATTAAGTTTAGCACCTTTGAAATTTGAACTCATGAAGGAGATTGGGACTTCGTTATTTTGCTGATTTAATTGGGTTAAAACTGCTGCATATGAAATATCAGAAGCAAAAGTATACAATATGAAATCTTTATTAAAATCTGGGCTTAGGAGGCTAGGAGCTTCTTAAATGGCTTCTAATTTTTTTGAAATGATTCCTTTTCAGTTTGTCCCCAACTAAAAACAAAATCTTTCTTAATCATTTTCTGCAAAGGACGAATGATTTCGGAGAAACTGGGAATGAATCTCCTAACAAAATTTATTTTTCCAAGAAATGATTGCATTGATTTCTTGCTAGAAGGATAAGTTATCTTTGAAATGGCTTGGTTTCTTTCAGGATCAATCATGATTCCATGCTTTGAAACCACACAGCCTAATAGAATACCTTCTGAAACAACAAATATTGTTTTTTTAGGATTTAAGGATATTCCAAATTTTCTACATCATTCAAATACCTTTCTGAGATGATTAAGGTGATCAGGTCCATGTTTAGAATATACAGTAACGTCATCCAAATAGACAACGACTGAATGGTTAATTAAGCCTCTAAAAGAAATATCCATTGCTCTTTGAAAAGTTTCTCCCACATTGATTAACCCAAAGGGCATCTTGCGGTAGGCATATGTTCCCCATGGAGTTCTAAAGGTGGTTTTCAATTGATCATCTGGGGAAACTAATATTTGGTTGTACCCTGAGAAACCATCAAGAAGTGATAGTATCTCATCCCCATACACCTTTTGAAGAATTTGTTCCATGGGAGGAACTGGATAATTATCCTTTTCATAAGACTTATTCAGATTTCTAAAATCTACACATAATCTAATATCCCCATTTTTCTTCCTAACTAGAACTAAGTTTGCCACCCATTGAGTATGCCTGATGGGGAAAATGATCTTGGCAGCTAACAATTTATTGAGTTCCTTTTTAATTGTTGGTTCTAGTGACGGGTGATATTTCCTTGGCTTTTGTTGAAAAGGTTTTGAATCTTGTTTAATAGGAATTATATGTTGCATGACCTATGTGTTAAAGGTTTTCAGGTCATCATATGTCCAAGAAAATACATCTTTAAATTCCTTAAACAATTTTATAAATGTTTTTTTTTCTACAGGGTTACAATCTACTCCAAGATTTATAGTTTGGGGATTTAGTTCTGTTCCTAAATTTATGGTTTCATACCTCATTCGAGAGCTGTTGGTTTTACAATTAGGAACAGACCTAAACTTATCATGCGTATCAAAGAAATTTTCTAATCTTAGTACTGAATTAGGGACTGGTTTTACCTGTTCAAAAGCTTTTTCAACTGAACAAAAATAATTTATTACCGAACAATCCCACAGATTTTTGTCATGAGTGACTTCATCTATTGCTGAATCTTTAAAGGTATCCTCGTTCATCAGGAAATTCAGTATCTGCACATCATTGTCAAATACACACCAGTTAAAGAGATTATCAGGTATGGAAAGCCTAAAAATCAATTCAACAGAAAAGAAATCTGGTGTAAGATTTTCTGATGGAATTAACTTTGATGCTACGTTTGCCAACAAATATACTTCTTGATTTTGACTTATAGGAACGAAATTTATGTTAAATGCATCAAAATGTGAGATAAGGTTCCATACCTCTCTTTGATAACTCTGTAAATGTTCAGATAAACAGTGAATGGAGTTACGAACCTTTCTGGCAATGATCTCGAAATCGCAGTATAAAATTAACTCTTTGATGCCTAAATCAATTGATTTTTTCAAACCTTGAATTAAAGCTTCATATTCCACCGTATTGTTTGTACAATTAAATTCCATCCTACAAGCTATACATGTTTTATTTCCCTGAGGGTCCACCAGTAGGCAACCAGCTCCTGCTCCTTCTTTAGATTTCGCACCATCAAAATATAAAGTCCAGATAGAACTATGCACAACCACTTTACTTTCTATGATATTCACAATATTCAGTAGATTATATACATCATTAATAGTTTCCTTGAATGAAGAGTTAGGAGAAAAAGATGTCACATTACTAATTTCAGATTGCTATTTGTTTTCAGAAAGGGCAGAATTTTCATATTTAAAATTACCAAATCCTAATTCATACATGTAATTCCCCATAATACAATCTGAAAATAAAACAGGTTATCTAGGATCATATAGTTCTCTGACAGTATGTTTCATATATCTTTCTCTATTTATCTTTATCTGATTTGACTTTCCATTCTTAGGTAACCATAATGTTGACTAGTCCGTGGCGAAGAATCCATTTAGTTCTTGAGACCAATCCCTACTTAAAACTAGTCCATATGCATCTGGAATATCTGCGACAACAATATCTATAATTTGATAAACTGAAGGGTTACAACCAATCCTGACTAAGACATCATTCATTTCCCCTATAACCTTTACATTTGTCCTGTCCAATTGAGTTATTTGAGAATTAGATGGAGCATATTTCCCATTCAATTTCTTGCATATTGATAAAGGCATCACATTGGAGGATGCTCCGGAGTCTACCATGCAATTATGAACATTCATATTGAAAATTTCAAAGGTAAGTAAGAATGGAGGTGTGGTTGATTTAGAATTCTTACCTATAAGCGTAGCTTTGTCATCCGTTGCTTTTCCTTTTTCAGTTGCTATTGAATCATTATTAGAACTATTTGCAGCAACATTTTGTTTTGCATTAGGAATAATAGAACTCATGGCTAGATTTATAACATGACTATTAGGCATAGGGTATATTTGAAGAAGATCGTACATACTGATGTTTGCATGAGTCTTCTTTAAATCTTCAATTATATCATATTGTAAATCTAATTTTGGAACATTTTGAATAGTTTGGGTACCTTTGGTTGGTTGGATTTGTTTGCCAGATTGAGTCTGTTTGTTAGGTTGTGAATTATTGTTGTCATTATTTGTAGTAGAACTTGATGAAGCTCCAGGGATGTTTTCGAATGATCTACTACAAGTATTGTAGGCATGTTGTCCTGTAGGCAGACTTTTACTATCATTTTCTTTCACAAGAGTGTCCTAGAAATGATCGTTAACTTATTGGGGTTCATATGACTCTTCATCATTTTCTGATTCCTCTTCTTCTTCATTTTCAATTATTTCTTGACTAGAAGGAGTTTCAGACAATGATAAAATAGCTCGAATTGTATTAAAAATATCTTCATTTCCTGCTATGTCAGGTGGTGTATTTTTATTATTTGTATTAGGGTTTTGTCTAAACTGGTTTCTGAAATATCCCCTAGAAGGAGAAGCTTCAGAATTGGTTTTCTTTAACCCTACAACTTCATTGGTTAATGTTCGAATAGCGTTTAGCAGCTGTTCTATATCAAACACTTTGTCTTTATCTGAATTGAGTTTTCCGGTCTTCCTACGAGGAAAAGAATTAGATTTCCCACTTCTATCTGGTTCATAGGACATAGAATCCTTCTCGACTTTAATGGCTTCCTCAAACGTTTCTACTAATGTTGTTTTTCCAGCTCTCTTAACGAACATCCCAGAATATTTTGGTAAAGCTGATGTATAATTTTCAATAATTATATCCTCAGGAGGCTGAGAAGCAATTGGAATTTTGTTTTTTAATGTCAGAAACCTTTGATTGAAATCTTTGATTCTTTCTTTAGGCTCCATTTTAATCCTAGAAAACTCTAGGGCTAAAATAGCAGGTGTTTTATCTTCACCAAATTTATCTAGAAAGGCTTTATTAAATTCCCCCCAGTTTGTGATTGATCCTTGTACTAACGAAAAATACCAGGTAGAAGCTTTTCCTTCGAAAGTTAGAGGAAACAATCGACAAACTACATCTTCATGCTGAACATTCAAGGTTTGAACAGCCAACATGAATTTGTCAACATGCACCTCTGTAGGTTCTTTGTCATCTGGGTTGAACTTTGGGAGGAGTTTATCTGAGTGTTTAGGAAAAGGATGCTGTATACCAGGGACTACTACAGAAGTTGTTCTTAGCCAAGGGAGTTGTGGGTTTGGTGGATTAGGTGGAGGATTGCATCCTCCTCCTATAGGTACATTTCCTGCCATTGGACTTCTTTCAGAACTTGACGAACTTCCTGAGTCGGATGGTCTTGGACTATCAGGTGGTGATTCAGGAGGAGAAGGTCACTGATCAAAACCGCCTCTTGTAATTAGTCTTCTAGCAGTATTTGTTTGAGTATTTTGCCTTTGATGTATTTCAACCTGATGGTGGGGAGTACTATCAACTACTTCCAAATCTTGCATAACGATGGTCAATTGTGGATTATATCAATGCTGTCTATGTAGAACATAATCTATTGGAGATATACCAAGCTGATTAGCGTATGCTCATGTAAGAATATGTCTTGATTCTTCTAAAGTTTGAGTGCTTTGTGTAGGAGTAAAGGGAGAGGTGACAGGATCACACTCGAGAATGTTCCTAACAGTTTCTAAAAATGGTGATCTACTGACTTCTGGAAGTTGTTGGCTGGTTGGAAATGTTTCCTTAGTTTCACCTACCATTACTCATTAACAGGCCCTCCTTCTAGCGCCATTTGTTGGCCTGATTTTATGACCTAGGCCAATAAGGATATTATTCCCACACAATCAGCTTAAATCAGCGTCCGGTGTGTTTGGAGTAGAAAAATCTCGCAGGTTATGGTCCTGCTACCAGCTGAATTTTTCTCTTAAGGAGAAACCAAAATTCAGCAAAATCTATCCTAATGCTATTTTTCTGTTTAACTAAACCCTAAAGATTAATTGAAACTGCCTATGTTATCCTATACTTTCTTTCTTAAGGAAAGTCTTCGATTGTTTGAAATTTTATATTTAACTTTTCTGAAGATAAAAGACTGTTTAAATTATTCTAAAATTGCACAAATATACTAAATAAAACTAATCTGAACTATCTTGACTATCCTATCTATCCTATCTCAGCTGAGAGAGATTTTGAGATACTATATCAATTATTAATTAATATAGGATGAATAGAAAGATAAATTGTATGATCTAAATAAAAATATTTAAGTCATACTCATCAAACTATCTGCTATAACATAACTCGTCAGAGAGACTAAAAATAAACAGTTACTTCAATTTTTTGAAGAGTTTAATTAATTAATAACTAATAACCAACATAGATATTTGAATAAAATATAATGTCCAGTATGAAACCACTGTTAAAATACAAATGATGTCTAACAGACATAAATGAATATCCTCATATCTTGAATTTATAGTAAAAATACTAATAAATTCAGTCACAATGACATATTAATTCAAATATAATATTGGGATTGTTAACAAAGTGAAAATTATCAATAAACACAAGCATAACAAAGCATGCTGTATTAATTTTAAAATAGAAGATCGTATACTGAGAGATAAAGTGTATCCAAAACAATACCAGTGATGATATCAACTTTGGAGATTTCCAGTTACATCCCATATCCAAAGATCAAACTTCAGTAAGGAAATAAAACTAGCATCAAAATATATCTCAAGTATGTCTCTCTTCAGTCACCCCATCCTCCCCTTTACAATAATTTTTCAGAGTTTTTATAACAAAGGCTAATAACTGCATTTCCTTATTCTATGCAACTAAAGCTAAAAATAGATCATCAAGTTCATTGACTATCGAACATCTAGGGCTTGATGTTTTTTTAATTATCATCTCCTTCAATAGTGCACCTGCAATCTGAATCATCGATTCTGTAACTGCTTTCTTATATTCAAACGTCAATTTGTCCATGCAGCAACTGTTATTTGACATCTGAAACATTTGCTGGCTTAGAGGAATTGGCCAGTTGAACAGCCACGTCTTCAAACCAAAAATCAACATATCAGAAACGTCCTGAAACTGTGGAGAAGAGCGATGACATATCAACCTTTTTTTAGATAAACAAAGGCATCTTATTAAAACCCAACTGAAACAGAAATAACAAACAAAACTACAATTCATATATGTGTGCCTGTAAAATCTGTGATTTTACAGGCATACAAAACAAAGCTGTTTTTCCTGTTGACAGAGAGGCAAATTATGTAACCGAAAATGGAAATAATCATTAATCCCTCTTAACGAATTAACCACTTCGCCGATCGGAGTCGGAAACAAAATTTGACCTAGAATATGGGTGGGAAATCTCCCAATCGGAAGTCAAAAAGGCATGCGCATCGGCAGATGAGAGGTTTGCACAGCCACAACGACGGAAGATAAAAGACTACGATCATGCGACTAACAGACCAGCCCGCATCAGTGGGCGGCACGCTTTACGTTTCGCATGATTAGTCACTTTGGGATCCACAATGGCGAAACATAAAGGGATTTCTGAGCCACAAACGATGAAAGATAAAGGACTTTGAGAACCAAAACAGTGGAAGATAAAGGACATCACGCCCCGCCACATAAGGTTTGAAATCAGAAGAGAAAAAAACTAACATATCGAAAGGGTTTATTCTTTCTGCGGCCGCAACGTCGGGTGATTAGTCACTTTGAGAGCCGCAACGACGGGATGTAAAGGGCTTTCAGAGCCGCAAACGACGGAAGATAAAGGATTTTCTTAGCCGCAAATGGTGGAAGATAAAACCCAAGGAACGATGAAACAATAAAGCGGATCTTGAAAGGTCAATACGATAATTGGAGGGATTCGTAGTTTGCCATCCGCAACGATGAAAAATTAGTATCAAATTGTTCCGATGTGAAAATCAAAAGTTCACCGGAAATGTGTTCGAAACAAATATTCTGACTGAAGCTTATTATTTCTCCGCAATGGCGGGGGCGTAATCCTGAAAATATTCCGATTCGATCATTTCAATGAAAGAAAAGTTGGGACAATTCACTTACCATTCACTTAGAAACGAGATTTTGCTTGGTATGTTGAAGGTGTGTGGCACTTATGGTCATTCCAATGAAATATGTTGAGGATCATAATAATGTTTATATAACTTTGTCTTCATAATAATAAAATCAAGAAATTAATGAGCAATTCTATACTCAAAAGATAAATACTCCCATTAAATATATTGGTGAAGAATGATTTGTCAAAATGATGATCCACCCAAATTCCCAGAATTTTGTTTATGTAGTAAAGATTGAAAATCAAGGAAACTGTTGAGATATGATTTTAATCCAATTTAGCCCAAACTGAAATCATGTAATCAATAAGGAAATACAAACATCAAGAAATCCAAAGGACCAAAATAGCATAGATCTACCGACAGACCATAAACTTGTTGCACGATCTTAAGACACAATAAAGACAAAAATTTCAATCATGCCCAATCAAAGGATGTCATCATACCATACCTGCATAGATTATTCATATCACTAAGTCCTTATTTCATAACTGGCAAGTCAAAGAGAAACAAACATAACAAGTCAAGGATGAATAAGAGATCATCAAATGTTTGGTTGAATCAAGCAAACAAAAGCTAAGTATTTAAAAAATTATATGGGGGGGGCCTTTTATTTTGAATAAAATCAAGGGGAGTTCTTGGAATGCCAACAGGTCCATGCCCAACATATAGAATCTCATACATGATAATAAAACATATGCATTGGCTTATGGGAAATATATCTGACTAAACAACATAACTCATGTACAGTGGGGACTTGATCCCAATATAAAAACATAAACATCAAAGAAACTCATGTGCAATGGGGCTCATTCCCATTATAGTTAAGTTCAAAATTTGGGATATTATAGTTGTACACAGGTTGGGAAGTTTTCCTTACCTATCATTGAGTCTCTCTTGGAGAAAATAGGGTTTCAGGTTGGATTTAATACTAGATACAAATTCTAGATTGAATCTCTCTTGAAGAGGTGACAATTCCATAATTCACATTGTTATAATAGTTGTTTGAGTAATGAACATTACCTCCATAAAGAATTATTAAATAATATAATTCCTACTTAAGATGTTGTCGTTACAATTGGAGTTGACATTCCTTCATAATATTATTACTTTCATTGTGTTCTATTCAAATTCTAACTTCTTATATTTGTATTTTTATAACAAGTTCCTAAGGGAGGAGAATTATTCCTTATATAAAAGGTTACAACTTATTCTTATGTAATGCCAATATCATGGATAAAAGCAAAATGGAGGTTTGGAATGTCAATAGAAATAGTTATTAAGGAATAATGTGTTAATCTATGTAATTAATTATTATTTACAAAAGTGAAATTATTTGTCGGAGGAGTTAACACAATGTTTAACTCTTAATAGGATAATAAAAGTTAAGGATAAAATTTAATATTGTTGAAGAGTTGTGTTTATTACATAGGAATCAAGATGTAACTCTATCTTAAGGTTAATGGGAGAAAAATATAGTTACTTATAGATTTGTTTAAAGAACTAAGAAGGTGACCTTTTACTGAAATATTCTAAATAGATGGCCAAGGATTAAGATTATACATTCTGATTAAGAGGTATAGGAAGCCTAGTAAATTTGTATATGTAATATTTTATAATATTTAGTTGAATAGTTAAAGTGAATGTACTTTAGATTATTTTTGAAGGTAATGTCTAGATATAAAGGGGAGTCCTTGCACTAAGGCTAGCTAGTGATGTGAAGATGCTCTTGGTGAACGAAACCTTAAAGAAAGGTAAAATATATTGCAAGAGATGTGTTTCAAAATTTCAATTTTCTGTGCTAGATAAAATAATAAAAGAATAAAAATTTTGGTGAAAGTAGCCCCAAATTGGGGTGAACCATATATAACGGTGTCTTGTTCTTATGTGTTTATCTCTGTTTTATTGTTATTTGTGATATATATATATATATATAAACACACACACACACACACACTTGGTTAATGTATAAGTTTACTCATAAATAATAATGTTAAAACAAACGTTTATTTAATGGTTTTCTTATTTAAAAATTATTCACAAGTAAGATTATTATTTATGAATGGTGACTAGTGGGTGATATTTATTATATATATGTGACCGTATAGTGATAATTCAAAATATTCTCTCATAGCAAATATATAGTTAAGTAATGATGTGTGGAAACCTACTGGGAAAGTTAAATGGTTCCATACCCTTGTTTAATATTTTGATTTAAAGGTAAATAGTTAATACCATGTAAGATATTATTAACACGATAATATATTATTGTAGAGAATTAGTAATTCTTTTGTTGTATAGAAGTTGAAGTATGGTAAAAAAAATTAACATAATATTTAAGATTATGAGTACATGAAGCAGATTTTATTATTATCATTATTAGAGGAAAAGAACAAAGAAAAGGTAACTTTCTTGAGTAATTGAAAGATATTAAGGAAATAAAACAAAAAAATTACCACATTTCCTAAATTAGTAAGTTGTAAATTAGGTTTGTTACAAATTATATTAGAGCAGGTTTTCAACACTCAGACCTAATGGACTCAACACCATACAAGTATGTTGTGAATTTTGTGAATTGAATATGAAAATTTAATGTTACTTATTTGCAGGAATGCTATATAAATATTACTGTTTTAATGTTAATGATTGTCAAAGTACATGAACTAGTTCTCTTAGAATCGTGTGCTTGAATGCATGAACCTAGTTGCACAACTGAAATGCAAAAATAAATATATGAAACATGAAATGTTGTCTTCATATCGACAAGGTAATATGTTTTATTTAATTAGATTTTAAAACTTGTGAATGTAAAAAAAATACATTACCATACTAACAATAACTTAAATTGGTGTGCCTATGTCAATCCATACTTATATTATTTTACATGCATCAGTATGAGTAGTATGCAAGGCTATGGATAACTTGTTGAAAAAATTGTTATTGTCAATTAAATTTTACAAAGTAAAGTATGAATTTTTCTTAAGGTGTAAGTTAGTGGAAAGTAAGTATGACTAAATTGTCAAGACAGTAATGCAATATTAAAATTTCACAAAAGAAAAATTGTTGATGTAAGAATTTATGTAATTCAAATTAGTAACTTTCTATATGTTTTATAACTTGATTTATGAGTTTACGATGCAACTAATTTATGGCAAGAAATTGTGAGTTAGGAATGCAAGGGCATGTGGCTACAAGAAACACTGTTAAATGGGAAACAGTGATATAATCGAAAGAAAAATATAAGTTCCACGATGGAAAAGGTAAAATTTATAATCTAATTAATTCCTTGACTATGATGAAAGGTTATCAAGTTGTTATCATTTGATTAAATATTTGTATTATGAAAAAACATAGTTTAGATAACATTACATGCCAAGAATATTCTTTGTCAGATGCTTTTGAAAGTTTCTATTGAATTAATTGAGTATGGTAATCATACCATTTTTAAGAATGATTAGTTGCGTATATGGCACATCTGTGATAAGGAAATTTCCTTTTTGTATGGTTGATGCATGCATAAATATTAGAAGTATCAAGATACACAAAGCAATAATGTGTTGTTAAACATATTGGATGTATAATGTTATGACTTAAGTTTTTGAAGACTTAGTTAACCTAGGTTGATGTTGAACGGGTAAGCTTTGGAGCATCAAGATTATTGAGTTACCATGTGGATATGGTATTGAGATGACGGGCCCAAGAATATCAAGAATGTTCATAGTTATTAAAGGTTTAGTTGATGTGGGGTTATTAGGCTCTAAAAACATTGAGTATGCTCAGTGATGACTATAACATTTCATGTACCATAACTAATGAACTAAATATGAATATATCAAAGATGTTAAAAAAATTGCAACTAAAGACTTACTCGAGGAGTTATGAAACTTGTGAGTTGGTCATGGGGGATGCCCTATGATATAAGGTTGTTAAACTTATAAGAGACTTTTATACACTAAACAAAATATATTTAAAACAGAACACACATAAATAACTAACTCATGAAGAGGACGAAGAAATTGGATATTTAACTACATGATTAAGCAAGAGAAATTGAGTTTGGTGTTCAGCATGTTGGATCTAGAGAACCTAAATCGTTTAGGATATAAATTTTTCATAAGTAGTACAAAGTTTCCAGTGATCACCCTTATGAGGTCTTCGTCTTTGTTGAGCTCTCTATGATAGTAAATACCTAGGAAGAGAGATATCAATGATCACCCAAAGGAGGTGTTAGGCTCTGAAGAAGAACTACTAGAGAGCACCCAAGTGACGTGTTAGGTTCTGTAGTGAAATTTGTTTTGAGTTGCTCAGAGATATGTAGGATTCAAGTTCTTGACAACTTCCAAGATATATGTAGGATATGCCTCTGAGAGATATAAAAATTTGGTGAACGGTATCGTCCTTGTTTCAAATTAATAAAAATATATACAATTGGAGGAGGCATGGATGGGAACTAGTGGTTTCATGAGGAGATGAACCTCATGTATATGTATGTGCCAGAATTTCTGAAAGAAGTTTCCATCTAAGTAAGTTTGGAACATCAAAGAAACACCATTGTGTGAATATTATTTTTGGTATTTTATGCACTATGATTGGCTGCAAAGTTATATATGAAGTGGATCTTGGTGTGAAAAACATGGTTAAATGATTATGCTATGTTCTTTGATAATGATTTTTAGTTAGTATATTTTTTCAAATATGTAAGGAATGTATGAATATGCACATGTTATTTTAGTTCGAAATGATTGCTTATGTTGCAAGCAAAGTGGAAAAGATTAGAAAATACTTGCACAAAGGTGATATAATATGGAATATATGGACATTGATATAAAAAGTGGAAAAACTATGTGCCATGAAATGAAAAGGTATAAATGATTTTGTCATAGATTATGGTTTTTATATATTCCATGTGTCACTAAGAGATGATGCAAGTGCATTAAAGAAGTTGTTATTTATGCTTCTGTTGATTTAGCAAGGATAAAATCTATGTATATGTATTGAGATAAATGTTGGAAATAGTTTGTTATTCTTGTGAAATAAACAGGTTGAGAAATATGAGGGAAAATGTAGGTTGAATACAAAATCTTGAAAGATGCCAACACCGAGGTATGATGTACCTTTAAGGGGGGGAGTATGAATGATCCGTCGGACCTCAACTTGTCTTCATTAAAAATTTTAATGAATGCGTTTAATCAATTTACTTAATTCCTGGAATAGAATTAACATCAATTGAATGCTTAGAAACAAAAATGAACAGCAAACTGAGACAGGAATGAGAAACCGAAATGAGAACAACGAAGCTGGTAAACAAATATAAAAAGAAACACAGAATCAGAGAGTCACAAACAGAAGTTGATAACAGAGTTCACCCCCTCCACTGGGCTACATCTCCGGGTCCCTCTCCAATGGGTACCGATCCAAATAATCTCTTCAAAATGGTACAACAATGGTTCTGGATTCAACTTCACCAACCGTAAACAGAATGATGTACAAAGTCTTTAAGACCTCTCTTCTGGAAATTACAATTAGCCTTAAAAAGGAAAAGAAAGCTAAAATATAACAGAGAATGTTGACTTCAAAAACAAACAGCATCTAGGCACTTCACAGCAACTCCCAAACTTCTCATAACAGAAAATCGAAGCTCTGTGCTCTAACACAATCTGAATCTCCCCCCCCCTTTGGAAATGTGGCCAGAGTTGTCTATTTAAGCGTTCAGTCGGAGGACAAGTAACGGGTTCCCCTCCTCCACTACAGCTGTTTATCTTCTTTATTATCATTACAACCATATGCTAAACTGAACCATGAAATCCCACCAAATCGCTGTACAAGCGTTATGTTACCACGACGTTCCATATCCTGAAACGTTGCAACTAACTCCATGCACATGTGTTGACTCACAACACATTGCAGTCACTTGCAACTAGGCTATGCCACCTGTAACGTAACCGTTTGATGTCACCACTAACTTCACAAATGTCGCAGCAACTGATATATACCTATCGTAGAAAATGCGATGTATATGTCGCAGTGAATGTGATCATGCACCCTCATCTAACCGCCAGAATGTAACTGCATGAGCATGTTACAACTGCGCGACCCATGACATCACTGTGTACCATGTGATAACTGTGTGGTTCTTGCGATAACTATGCACCATGTGGTAACTACGTGCCATGCGATAACTGTGCGGCCCTTGCGATAACTGCGCAGCCCAGGCGATAACTGCACAGCCCATAACTGCGTGGGCTATTCACATCTTAACCTCCAAGCTTAGTCCTCGCACTATGTTTAGCATATGAGTTAAAAACATATGATTAATAACTATTGTACCATATTGGATCAGTGTAATTTTTGAAGATGAATAATCCACTGTATCATTCCTCCCCATTGGAGAGATTTTGGACCACCAAAATCCTGAATCATTTGGCAAGTAAGTGAGGGTACAGCTCCCTCACTTTTCCAATCTCCATCCATCTTGCTTTGCTAGGATGCATGCCTTTAAGCCCCACTTGAAGGTACTCAGCATTCCCCCTTCGTGAAGTCCTTACATTTCTGTCAAGAATAACATCATCCTACAACTCATTCATGTATTCAGGTGCCATATCATCAACTAAAGGAATCTGTATGTTAGTTTCCTCATCCATGATCATAGGAGGATCATATAGTTTAAGATTCTCAACATTGACAACTGAATAAATTTGCATGTATGGAGGTAAATTCAAGTGAAAAGCATTAGTACCAATATTTTCCAAGATCTCAAAAGGAACATACCTAATAGGCTTAAGCTTTTTACCTTCACCTTTCATTCTTTCTTTGGTGATATGTAACCAAACTCTGTCACCAACCTGAAATTGATGATCAACTCGATGCTTGTCATGCCTAGATTTATACTTTACCTGGCTCTTCTTTAACTGTTCCTGAACTTCCTGCTGCACCGCTTGGATTCTCTGAATGAATATTAGAGCCTTATCTGCATCATGATGTCCATCCACTACATCTTTGCAAAAAGAGAAGTCCATCGGTGTTTTTGGCAGATAACCAAAACAAGTTTCAAAAGGAGATCTTTTCATGGAAGAATGAACTGCATGATTGTAAGCATGCTGTATATACTACAACTGCTCATCCCAAAGTTTAGGATGTTTACTACAATACCCTCTAAGCAGCTAAATCACTGTTCTGTTTACTACCTCTGTTTTCCCATCGGTCTGTGGATGAAAAGTTGTACTTTTCTTAAGTTTAGTATCCATAAGCTCCCATAAAGTTGACCAGAATTCTCCCAAGAACCGGGAATTCCAATCAGATACAATAGACATGGGTAGGCCAAAATGTACCCAAACATTCTGAAAGAATAGATGAGCTGTTTGTTCAGCAGTGATCTATTTTTTACATGGCATTAAGATACACATTTTGCTGAATTTGTCCACAACAATATATAGGCAATCATGCCCTTTTCTAGACATAGGTAGTCCTCCTACAAAGTCCATAGAAATGCTTTCCCAGGGATGAGAAGAAACTAGAAGAGGTGTGTACAACCCCAATTTCCTATTGCTAGGCTTACTTGTTGCACACATAACACAACCTCTTATGTATTTAGCTACAGTTTCTTGCATTTGAGGTCAATAACAATGATTCTGCAATAATGACAGTGTTTTACTTACTCCAAAATTTCCTGTAATCAATGAACTATGTGCTTCTCGAATCACATGCACTCTCTCTTTCTCTGGAATACAAATTTTACCAAGATGATACAAGAGTTGATTATGCACATAATAGTTCTCTTCCTATTTACCATGTATCAGTGATGCATATACTTTCTTAAAATATTTATTTTCTGCATACTGTTCAATATAACTTTCACATGTTAATGAACTGTTTTGAAGAATGATTGAAGCATTTGTAGGAGGCCTTGATAACATGTCTACTACCTTATTATGAATTCCATTTTTGTACTTAATTACAAGATGAAACTGTTGTAAGAATCCCATCCATCTTAAATGCCTACTTTGTTGTATTTTAGTTTGAGATTGTAAATATTGAAGTGGCTGATGATCATTATGTATGACTATTTCTTTTCCTGTGATATAATGTTTCCACTTCTTCACACTCTGTAGTAAAGTGTACAACTCTTTGTCATAAGTCGTATAGTTACTTACCACAGTAGAGAACGTTTCTGAATGGTAACAGACTGGCTTCCTCCCTTGCATCAAAACGGCTCCCATGGCAAACCCACTGGCATTGGTTTCGATCTCAAATGGCTGTTGCAAATCTGGCAACGTCAGAACTGGTGCAGTGCTAATCCTTTCCTTCAAAGTGTCGAAGGCTCTCTGGTGCTTGTCTCCCCACTGGAAAATTTCTTTAACACTTGTCAGCGCATGTAATGGAGCAGCAATGGAAGAAAACCTAGAAATGAATTTCCTCCAATACTGAACCGCACCCAGAAAACTTCTGATTTCAGTAACGGTGTTAGGCCGTGGCCAGTTTACAATGACAGCAACTTTGGCTGGGTCCACTCACAGGTGGCCTCCACCAATAATATGGCCCAGATATACTAAAGAAGTTTTAGCAAACTCACATTTAGACATTTTTACATAAAGCTTCTCCTTCCTCAGTACATCTAAAAATTTCTTCACATGTACAATGTGCTATTCCTAGGTTTTGTTAAACACCAGGATATCATCCAGATATACAATTACAAAATCATCAATGAATGGGCGAAAGACATCATTCATGACCTGCATGAAAGTAGCAGGTGCATTACAGAGCCCAAAAGGCATCACAAGCCATTCATACAAACCCTGTTTTGTTTTAAACACTGTTTTCCAAGCATCATTCTCAGCAACACAGATTTGATGATACCCACTACGCAGATCCAATTTTGTAAAGTAAGTTGCATGTTTCAACTGATCAAGCAAATCATCAATGCGAGGAAGAGGATACCTGTTTTTAATGGTGATTTTTTTAAGGGCCTGGTAGTCAATGCACATCCTCCAAGACCCATCCTTCTTCGGAACCAATACTATAGGAGAGCCACAAGGAGAAGTGCTTGGCCGGATGACCCCCTTCTCGATCATCTCCTGAACCTGCTTCTTGATTTCCTTGTTTTACATTACAGACATCCAGTACATGGCTATGTTCAGGAGCGGCACATCTTGCTGCAAATGTATCTCATGTTGAATCTCTCTCTTTGGTGGTAACCCCTTCGGATCTTGAAACAAATCATCATACTTAGAAATGATTTCAATCAGTTCATATTTATGCTTAGGGTCACATTCTTCAAAATATTTAGAGATCTCATCATTTTTCACCTTAACCATCATTAACACAAAATTCTTGCTAGCATTTACCAGCCTCTTCATTTGTCCTGCAGAGACTATTGCTAGATTTGTTTTTGTTTTATGTGCTCGTACAATATATTCTACACCATCTTTAAAAAGTTGATACTTATTCTGCTCTCTATAAAAGACTTCTTTCTGGTCATACAAATATGGACTCCCAAGTACAATTCCACAAATGTCAAGTGGTACTACATCCAATTCTACCTCATCCCTAAACTTTTCAGTGATTGCAAATTTCAAAACACATTTCTTGGTAACTTGCAATTGTGTATCATTAGTAACCCAACCAAGAGGATAGGGTTTTTCATGAGTCATAGTAACTAAATGCAATTTCTTAACCACTTCTTTGGATATCATATTTACTTGTGAACCACTATCAAACAATGTATCAATCTTTGTGTGATTTGCAATGACACGAACATGAAACAGTGCACTTCTATTTTTATCATTTTGCTTAGAAGTAGATGTCATATTTGTACTTGCACTAGAACTTTATTTTGCATCAATGGGAAGTGAGATACTTTTATTCTTACCCTGGATTTCGACAGCTGTAACCTTTGTTTCATCACCTGAGTCGGATCCTAAGTCTTGAATAATTGCTGCAGTAGCTTTTGCTTTGTCGTTATCTTTGTTTCCTCCATACTTCTTTGGCCTTAACTCCGGATGAAGCTTCCAACACTTAGAGACATCATGTACCTTTTGACAATGCTAACATGTAGGCTTTTCACCCTCTTTCTTAACAGTATCCATCTTCTTTTTCCCCTTATCTTGACCTTTCGATTTGTTGTCAAATTTAAAGGATTTCTTCAATAAAGTATCATTAGCATGATTCCCCCTAGCTTCTAAATGTGTAGCTTGAACACATACATCATCCAAATTACTGGGGTTAAACATCAACAAGGTATGCTTCAAATAAGAATACATGCCACCAATGTACTTAAGAAGAGTTTCCTATGTATCTAATGAAACATTCAATGCAATAGCCCTCTTTCTGAATTCATGAGTATAATCTTGAATGCTTTGTCCTTTCGCTTGTCTAAACATTTTCCAACTCATGGTTAATTTCTGCATGTGACCTAAAGGATAAAATTTCTTCTTTAATACTTCAATGAATTCATTCCAAACTGAAATAATTTTACCATTCTTTCGAAGATATTGCTGAATCTTGCTCTCCCACCAAGTAAGAGCCATTCCACTCATTCTCAAAGTGGCCAATTGAATTCTGGAAGGGTCATCAGTAATGCCCTACACCCTGCAATAGACTTCAAGCTGCTTGATCCAATTGTCTAACTTTTCAGCATCTAAATCTCCATTATAAATTGGTAATTCAAATTTTACATACAATTTGAAATAAGGCATATTAGGATTTGCATTATTTGAATGAGAAGTATGAGAAGAAGAGAAAGTTTGATTATTTTCAGGAGGATCACCATCACCTCCTACTCCCGTACCCTTTTCTTCCTTCTTCACTTCCGCATCTCTGGATGAAGAAACTTCTTCCTTCTTCTTCCTTTCTGCTCGCTCATCGAGTATAATTTCCATAATGGATTTCATGCTGATAAAAGCCTCCAAAAACTCAGTTTCAGAAATAACAGGTTTTTCCCGTTCTGTATGTCCTTCTTCCCCTCGTGGAGAAGACATGGTTCTTGAGAATTTTCTCCTTGAGCCAATCTCAAGATCTCCTTCAATTAATTCTCCTTCACCAAGCTTCAACCTGGAACTGGTAAGCATTCACAAACTTGCACAAGCAGTTAACCTGCTCTAATACCATAACATGATCTGTCGGACCTCAACTTGTGTGCATTAAAAAGTTTAATGAATGCGTTTAATCAGTTTACTTAATTCCTGGAATAGAATTAACATCAATTGAATGCTTAGAAATAGAAATGAATAGCAAATTGAGACAGGAATGAGAAACCAAAATGAGAACAACAAAACTGGTAAACAGATATAAAAAGAAACATAGAATCAGAGAGTCACAAACAGAAGTTGATAACGGAGTTCACCCCCTCCATTGGGCTACATCTCTGAGTCCCTCTCCAATGGGTACCGATCCAATTAATCTCTTTAAAATGGTATAGCAATGGTTATGGATTCAACTTCAGCAACTATAAACAGACTACTGTACAAAGTCTTTAAGACCTCTCTTCTGGAAATTACAATTAGCCTTCAAAAGGCAAAGAAAGCTAAAATATAACAGAGAATGTCGACTTCAAAAAGAAACAGCATCTGGGCACTTCACAGCAACTCCCAAGATTCTTATAATAGAAAATCAAAGCTCTGTGCTCTAACACAATCTGAATCTCCCCCCCCCCCCTCCGGAAATGTGGCCAAAGTTGTCTATTTAAGCGTTCAGTCGAAGGAAAAGTAACAGGTTCCCCTCCTCCGCTACAGTTGTTTATCTTCTTTATTATCATTACAACCATATGATAAACTGAACCATGCAATCCTACCAAATTTCTGCACAAGCGTTATGTTACCATGACGTTCAAAATCCCAAAATGTTGCAACTAACTCCACGCACATGTGTTGACTCACAACACGTTGTAGTCACTTGCAACTAGGCTATGCCACCTGTAACGTAACCATTTGATGTCACCACTAACTTCACAAATTCCGCAGCAACTGATATATACCTATCGTAGCAAACATGATGTATATGTCGCAGCGAATGTGATCACGCACCCTCGTCTAACCGCAAGAATGTAACTGGGCGAGCATGTTACAACTACGCGGCCCATGCCATCACTGCGAACCATGCGATAATTGTGCGGTTCTTGCGATAACTGCAGACCATGTGGTAACTATGCACCATGCGATAACTATGTAGCCCTTGTGATAACTGTGCACCATACGATAACTGTACAGCCCAGGCGATAACTGCGCAGCCGATAACTGCGTGGGCTATTCACATCTTAACCGCCAAGCTTAGTCCTCGCACTATGTTTAGCATATGAGTTAAAAACATATGATTAATAACTATTGTACCATATTGTATCAGTGTAATTTTTGAAGATGAATAATCCACCGGATCAATGAAACATCCCCATTAAAAGCACTATGAGTAATGTTATTTATTTTCCTAAGTTTTGAATTGCTTTGGTAGATATATGAGACTTGGGGATTGACTTAGTTGAACTAATTGGGGCATGAATCTACTAGGGTGGGGAGAATGGCTTGAATCCATGAGTTGATGAGGAAAGTCATCTTAGTGCCTTGATCACTAAAGGAAAAGTGAACCATTTATGTCCACTTGATTCTCTTATATTCTTACAATTCATCTTAAATAGACTAAATTATTATTTGTTGGGTAGCATTTAAAAAGCATGTATTTTTAATTATACAATGTGTTTAATAAGGTAAATCCAACTATTAATATTATGGACCTCGATGATACTAAAATATGATTTATTAGTATTATGATCATAATTGCTTTGACTAAAGATATAAATACTCATCCTAGAAACCAATTAACTAAATATTGTTAATATTGTATAGCTTTAATAAACTTGTACAAGAAAAGGGTCATTTTAAAATGGGAAATAATCTTCTAAAACTAGTAATCACTTATTTAATGAATTCGTTGGATTCCAAAATATTTGTTATTACATCAAAGCCAATATATATTTACTAATTAACAAAAATGTAGGAGAAACATTAAAGGGATTCTTTTTGTAATTAGTTTGTTAGGTTTTGAAGGTAATTGACATCACAATATGGGGAAGCACTTTTTACAATGGCAATTATTATTGTTTTTTTTTTTAAACCCTCGCATGCAAAAGAATATGAGGTAGGAAGACCATTAGGGTTTGGATTATTTTTGTTGGGATATCATTTCAAAAGGTGGAAGTGTTTTTCAATGGTATTATTTGTCTCAATGAAGGATCCTGATTGCAGGGGATAGTTAGCACAACAAAAATGCATGGTAAAAATAAAAATGGTTAGGGAGAAAAGGTATTTTCCCATTCAATGTCGGGAAATGAGAAGGAGAAGGAAGGAATGAACAAGACTGAAAATAGATGAAGGAAACCTCACTTGTTTGGATGACAGTGGAGAGGAGAGAAAACTCTGGGGAAATAGCTTCAGCATAGTGAGTGCTAAAAGGTGAGATGAATAACTTCACTAGAATCACATTTTTGGTAGTATCCCTCTCTTGACGAGAGTTAAGGATTGGTACTTGCGTGGAGAGATTCCAATAATTAGCGATCTGCTTACTAAGTTTGCAAAAATATGGAAGTCATTGGAAGGATGATCCGACCCCATCTGTAAGCCATTTTGATGTAGGAGCATCGTGGCATGCCAGAAATGTGATGAATTGGTCATATGTTATGGAATATTTTTATCCATTTTGATGAGTCAGAGTTGGTTAGTGGTAGTAGGAGTGATTGCATATCATGAATAAATGCGTGGAGATTAAGCCGTAGTTTGTTTGTTTGTGATAGGGACATTTTCATCATGATTTGTATTTTTTTGGTTTTAGTTGCAAGAACACTTAGTGTAGGGGGGTTACAGTTTATCTTAAATAGGTGGATTAAAGAAGTAGAGGGGGTTTTTTTCTTCAGTTCTATTGTTCAGGATCTGAATTCTGAATTTGTTGAGAGACGGACAGACCTGCATCTGGTTCCGCTTGTAAATATTTTGAATAGATTGAGGAAGAGATCCAAGCTATGTGTTTGTGTGGTTGATTAATAAGATGAGAAGATGTGTGTTTACAGTACTATTAGCCTCTATACATTTATGGTTTTGAATTGTGAATCCGTGAAGATCCAACTTCGACAGTTTCCTGAACATCTGTGTATTTCTATGAAATTGTTGATTCATGCATGAATTTGTTGCTTTAGTAGTTGAAATAGGTTGTAAATGTATGCATAGAAGTGCTAGGATACTGAATCGTAGATATTTTCAGCTAGATTAATCGATTCTCTGATCAATCGATGCAAGCCATAGGTTTTCTGCCATTAGCAAGTTTTGCAGAGAATGAATGAAAGAGATTGATTCTGCAAACAAAGATCTAATGATCCAAGAGAGATCCACAACAAAAGTTGCAAGAGAGATAACAAATATAAAGAGATATGTGAGATATGCATCAAAAAGTATATCAACAATAATGGAGAATTCCACAAATATCTGACGATCGTCAAAGTTGCAAGAGAAAAGTTGCGAAAGGGAAGTTGTGGGGGAGTGATTTTGGAAAGTTGAAATCCCATATCTCACATCCCTCTTGTGTAAGAGATGTTGCGAAAGGAAAGTTGTGTGGGAGAAACACTGGGTGGTTAGCATCCCACATCATGAAACCTACTTGCCGAAGGGCTATTGTGAGGGTTGAATTGTGAGAAGGAAATTGGAGCACATAATTTGGCTGAGGGCTAAATTTGGTCATGCTACTAAGTGTAGAGTTGACCAGATCTTGGAGGTGCTAGTTGGGTTGGATGTGGTTGATCCAAACCTGCACCAATTTTTGTATCAGAGAAAGGAGAATCTCATGTGAGAGAGAAGCGTAGTAGTAGAAGCCTAGAAAGAGAAAAGAAGAGTGCTCAAGAGGTTCTAGATAGACGACCATAGTTACCAAAAGACCAAGTATAGAGAAGGGGCTTGATGAGGTAGATTGTAGCAATGTGAAAGAGAACTATTATTGCAGAGGCCTAGTGTAAGAGAATGGATGCACAGGTAGGAACAGAAATAGGTTGTGATAGAGGTTGACCAGCGGTGAATGAAAAATTTAAGGAGGAAGTAAGGGAGCTTTGAGCATGCCTCGAAGCCATGGAGACATATAGGCAAAGAGACCCAGAAGTAGGGGATGTAAGTGAACCTAAGGATGAAGAGAAAAGAGAGGAAGCTACACCTATGCAGGAGACACCTGAGCTAAGATATTTCAGATCAATTCTAGGATAAACTTCAAGGTCGAAACCTGATTTTCCAACTTACGATAGAAGTCTCATTATTGAGCATCTCATTGACTAGGTCAATGAGATGGATAAGTACTTTGAGTATGATGAGATAGAAAAATACAAAAAAGTCATATTGGTTGTGACATGTTTGAAAAGGCATGTATCCTTGTGGTGGGATAGTCTGCAAGAAGAAAGAAGAAGGAATAATAAGTCACTGATAAAGAGCTAGGATAGGATAGTACCAAAGATGGGGGATAATTTCTTTCCAAAATATTACCAGTTAATTATGTATAGATAGGTATTGAATCTTTGGAAAATATTGTTAACAGTGAGAGAATACAATGAAGAGTTCTACAAAGTAAACCTAAGGGCAGGATATGTGTAAGAATCAACAGAAAAGGATGTTAGATATGTCAATGGTCTAAGGATGGATATCCAAGAAGATATCGGCATGATATCAGCTAGAACAATGGAGGAGGATTACCAATGTGCCTTGAGGGAAGAAGAAAATATAGAAAGGAAGCAGAGCTTCAATAGAGGTCAAGCTTTGACCAAAGGAAGAGGAAAAGCAACTGGAAGAGGAATATTTGGAGCACAGAGGGGAGAGTTCAGTAACTCTAACCAGCAAGAGAAGCTTGGTAGAGGAGGTGGCTCTAGAAGAAGAGGACCTTACCAAGGAGGTAGAGGTAGATGAAGAGGAAGAGGCACAAAAACTTTCATTACGTGGTACAAATGAAACTAGTTGGGGCATAAATCATTTGAATTTCTACCCAATGAAGACGTAGGATAGAAAGGATCCTATTTAGCTCAGAATGAGTAGTAGCAAGAAGAGTCGACAGTGGCAGAAGTATTTCTAGAGACATGAGAGTCTTTGATGATGAATAAAGTCTTGCCAAAACTAGAGAAGGAGCAAGTAGAGCCTGCTCAAAGAAAATATTTATTCAAGACCATGTTTAAAGTCTAAGGGAAGTACTGTAAGATGGTGATTGACAGTGGGAGCACTGACAATATTGTTTCCACATAGAGGGTGGAGAAGCTAAGTTTAAAGAGGACCAAGCATCCTATTCCATACAAAGTATCTTGGTTACATAAAGGACATAAAATCCTGGTGAGTGAGCAGTGTGAAGTTGATTTTTAAACAGGCCCATATAAGGACAATATTTTGTGTGAAATTATGCCCATGGATGTTTTTCATACACTGTTAGGCATACAGTGCTAATTTGATAAGAAAGTGACTCATTATGGTAGGATTAACTGTCATAGTTTTGAGTAGAATGGGATAATACATGTACTTAACCCTTTAAAAGAAGGTGGTACAATAGGAAATCTAGGACCCAAAGTCCTGATCTTGTCATGAAAAGAATATTTGAAACAGATTGAGGAGGAAGAGTTGAGCTATGTTGTGGTATGCTTAGGAAGAAGTTTGGAAATGTTTGACTGTGTAAACTTCTATTTGTAATTGGATTCTTATTTGGGTATTTTAGCAGAGTTGTTTGGATTTTAGAGTCATGCCATTACTATCAATGGAACTCTTTCCCTTTAGCTTGGCGACTGTGTAAGAGATTAGAGAAATGTTGATTTATGGTTATTCGTAGTGTTTATTTTCTTGCCCGTGTATTTAATTGGAAAATGGGCGTGACTATGGGGTTTAACCTTATGAAATGAATGTTGTTTCTATGCTTAGACTAGATAGGGGTTTAATTTATGGTTTATGTTAATAAATTATTGCTTTGTATAACGGTCGTGAGCCATGAGATGTATACAATGTATATACTTAGGATTTTATTACCGTGGGGATAAAATAGTGAAATGTTTTACAATGTGTCTATTTGGTTTATGGAAATGTTGACAGGGAAACGGTTTTGATTTTTGGTTCACTCTTATGGTATTCTTTTACTATGTAGAAATAATTATGAATTATTATAGCATTGAAGATGCAGCTAACGAATCCTACAGGATGTGATGTTGGTTATGCTTTTAAAGTATTTTGGGGTTTTTTAGTTGCAAACTTTGCAGAATTCAATCCTATGCTACTTTGGTTGTAAAGGATATGTGTGTGGATAAATTTGGTTTGGCATGAATGACAACAAGATTCGATCCTGTGACCTTTTGATTTATATGTTAATGTATTTGGTATTTAAATTATGGTTGATTCTTTATAATGTTGGTAGAAATAATAATATGGTTCTGATTTATTTAAATTATTCCTACAGAACTTATAGGTCTCGATAACTTATTTTGGCATTCATAGGTTGTTATTTAAAAGAATGAGAATGATTTATTTATAGTTTTGTTTTATTTATATTTAATTTAAAATGTTATTCATTTATATTTTATGTTATAATACTATGCTTAGAGATTAGAGTAATACTATAGATAATAGTTGGTTTATTTTTATTAAATATAAATTTGCTAGCAATATGAAATCTTCCAGTAGAATAATCTATATAGCCTTTGTATTTAATTAGTTCTAGGTTTTAGAATTGAATTTATAGATAGGAAAATAAATTGCAGAATGAACTAGAAAACAAAACTGTTGATTAATAAACAAGAAATAAATTGCAGAAATGAACTAGAAAATAAAACCCTCCCATAGATAGCACTACTGGTGCTGATCTCTTCATGAATAAATTATATTAGAATATCTTGGTAAATAGATAAACAAATATCTTATCCTCTCATAAAACAAATATATATGTTAATAAACAATGAGTTTAACCTGTAATTGAAAAATTAAGTAATGCAAAGAATATAACCTAGTTATAACACATGGTTATTAGATATTCATTCAGAATCCACTCTACTCTTTTAACAATAAAAATTGTTTAGTTTACAAGGGAAAAATCAAGAACCTCATACCCGGAAGATGAATTTTTTTTAATGGTTGAAAACCTGCACCCTCAAATTCCCAACATTAACAAATTTATAGGCAGATCTGACCTATGTTTACATAACTAAATCACTTGGGAACTACCACATTCCACCCAACCATGACCCAGAACCATTCTTGGTTTTAATCCATTTCCCCCCGAGTTGGTTCCAACATGGAAGTAGCTTGGAGCTCGTAAGGTAAGGCTTCCCTATCTAGGATATCAGGCTCTGAATCAATTCTCCTTTTTCCTCTTAGGAAAACATGTTCTCTAAGAAATCTCTTGAGAAATGATTAGGTAGAAATATGGAATCACAAAAAGATAGCAGATCCCCAAGCATCTCTTTGGCTTGGGTTTATAGGAATACTTTTTAGTTAAAGGGGCAGTTAAATAAAGAATCATTTTATTTCTTGACTTAAACCTTTTTATTTAATTTAGGTACTTTTAATATTCAACATAGGAACTTTTAACTAGCTCCGATTTGGACTCTTGTAGGTATTTTAATATTTAATAATCATTAGCAACAATAAATAATATATGGATCCTTTCTTTATTTCNTATAAAAAGTAAGCATACTAATAATACTAATAGCTATAAGAAATAAAGAAAGGATCCATATATTATATATATATATATATATATATACACACATATACATATACATGTACATGTACATATACATATACATATACATCATTTGTTAACATTTTTTATTCCCTCGTATAACATGGTAGTTCTTTAGTACTTGATGAGATACATAAATTTGAAATTTCATTTAATCACTTAAAAATAAGTTGGATGAGATCAATGTTTCATTTGAGTCTTTTTAACTCGAAAAAAATAATTCTTTTCAATAAATCCTATTGCTTAGTGTAATTCCATAGCTCCTTCGTCAGCACTAATGCTACAAGGTACTACTAGGATACACCTATGGATACAATGTCCTAGGATCTGATGTTCCAGAGCTTATGCTCAACATCAACTTGGAAGGCTCCAGGGCTTATGCCCAACACTTCCAATTTTATATTTCCATATGCTTCAGAGCTTCATGCTCAACACAAATATAAACACTCATGTGCTCCAGAGATTCTATCTCAACACAAACATAAAACACCCATGTGCTAGAGATGTCCTCACTCAATACAAAACATCTGATCAATTATGTGCTTTAGGATCTATTCCCAAAAAATGAAATCATACATAAAACATATGTAATTGGATTATGCCCAATATATAAAAAAAATCATCATGTTCATATGGAGTGGGGTCTTAGACCCAATATACCAACTAAACATCAAAGTAACATCATAATCAATGGGGCTTATGCCCATAAGTGTTAGGTAAAAATCAGGATATTACATTGATGCTTTCCCTAGCTTATATTATTTCTTTTATCAAGGACTTAGGTAGTGATGCAGGAGCATCCAGCTCGAAGTTCATTGACTGATGAATCAGTTTAGCATCTAGCTTGAATTTCATTGACTTGTGAGTCATGTTGCCTTGTAATAAATTTCTAGATGGGCAGGGTTCAATGACAAGTAGAGAGAATTAGTTTTAAATTTGTTATAAGTGGAAATTTTTCCTTTTTTCTCCTTGATCCCTATGTGGATTTCTCAAGGATTGATCTCTGTGGATAGGGTTTTCTTTTATTAGGTTCTCATATCAAACTTAGTAATATGTGACAGCTTTTTTGGGTGTTATAAATCAATTTGAGTGTAATAGATCTGGCAAAGAATAGAGAAAGATAGAAGGAGTGAAACATGACATAATAAAGAGTGTGCACAGAAGGAGTGATTTAGTTGAATTCTCTATGTTTGAAATTCCGATCAAGTTGAATAAAGAACAAAGGATTACATTCTATGTGTGTTTTATGGATTCTTGGTTTTATATAAATATGAAGAAATATGAATTCATCCTGCGTTCACTCCATATAATTTTTTGTATAAATTCTTTAATTTCCGAGTTGCGGTGAAATTGATCCTTTCAGTGATTAATTTGGTGAGACACAAAGAAAGATGTAGTATCTCCCTATAAATGAAAAGAAAATTTTAAATTTGCGGGAGACTCTTCAGATCTAATTTAGGGTTTATGAGTGGTAAATTTCATTCATTTAAAATCAATCACCAAAATGTCATACCTATGCATTTCATTTCTAAATTTTACATAAATATATTTCTTCTCAAAAGAATGATGTAGCTTCAACTATCGACATTAGTCTCAATGATTCACATGCATTGTAGATAATGTAATTCCATATCAAGTCTTCAGGCTCCCTACACCAGAAGTAAATGGATGCTTAATGTGAAACTTGTACTTAGTGTCCATCATGTAAGTATAACAACAACACACTTTTACTTTTGTTCTGCTCATTCCATAAGTGTATATAGAGCCATAAATTCGTATTTTAACTAATGGGAACCAAAATTACTACATTAGGTTCATGAATATTTAAAACATATAAGAATCACATTTCCTCGAATAAAATTCATGAAATAAAATACCACCAATAAAGAAACACCATATACGTGGTTCACCCCTAACTTGGGGTTACATCCACCAATCGTTCAAATTTTCTATTAAGCTCTTTAACCAATGTTACAAAGTGCATTCTAATCCTGCATCCTTTCCACAATACTGAGATCAAAACTAGATTTGACTAAGTGGCCTTACCACAAGTAGCTAACATTTATTGCAATACATGATTTCTACCTACATCAACCTATTGCCATTCTTTCTTCAAACCTTTAACAGAATATGGTTCTCAGGAAATATTTAAAAGGTATTAAACTATATAACATGAACTCACTAAGACACACTTGTTCAATATGGGAATTTACAAAATTACACAAGATAGTAAATTCTTAGGATGATGTTTCTCTCTACTAAGTGCCCAAAGGTATTAAAATATGGTAAATTATAGTGGGATGTAAAACCTGGTTTATAGCTACCCAGTCCAGAATTGGATTATCAAACAGAATACAAAAATTGCACAAATCCATATATAGTCCTGGTCCTCAACAACTCCAAAGGCACAAATAAGAACTCAAATTTGTACCCTACAATATTCCAATCCTCACGAGTATTTATATTCTCGATAAACATTGTACACCCTATACCTATTTTACATGTTAAACAGTTAACAAAGATTATCCTTATAGCCCCATTGTCCATCCAAAATATGTTAGGTCACTAGCAAAGATTAATAATCGTGTATCTCTTCATAAGCCAGGTCAAGCTAAACTGAAAGCAAAAAAAATACAGAGATGATGGATCTTCTTTGGTCAGTTACTAAAACAAAATCCAGAGTAAAACGAACAAGGGAAAACCGTGATCCGAGTTGGAATCTTAGTCATGGATCAGACATTTGACACAAGGGATTTTAAATGTAGACTCGGATCGAGAATAAAAGCAGCACTGCCCCATATCCTACTCATGGCTGACTCGAGCGGCAAGGTAAGGCATTAGGTCGCGCCATAATGGAGCTAGAGCTTATACATCCCACACATTCAAGCTTTCTAAGGTTTATTTTATTTTAGAGCATTGGCACAAGGCCAATCTATAAGTTTAGCTCACAACCGAGAGCCTTTGGGTCATATTCCATAACAATTCACAAAGTCACAACCAAGATCCATATGGTCATATTCCATAATAGTTCACAGGTCAAGTCAGTATCGAACCACAACCAAAGCACCATGGGTTAATAATACAATGCCTACAGATTGAGATTAAAATTTGCACCACCACATATCCTACTTATGGCTAACTCGAGCAACAAGGTAGGGATTAAGGTCACGCTATAATGTAGCTGGTGCTCATACATCCACACATTTAAGCTATGGATAAGACTTGAAACGTGCAGCATTCCATCGCATTATATAGATAAAATGAACGATTTTAATAGGCTATAACCAACAGATCTTATAGATCTTATTCTAGGGAGCGCTGAAATCAAATCCACAGAACAACTACGATGCTCTACAGATCGACAACTATTTTGGGAGGCATGTATGTGACTTCCCTTGCTCGGAATGGACGTCAATTATTATCGATCCAAAGGATTTGATTCCCAATTGCAAGGTTTAAAAACACTCTATGATTCTTACAGATCTTTACTCCCATGCAATGCTACCATATCTCATAATGCAGAGGTTGGTAGTCAATTTTGTTTCAGATAAAGGAAACGTATTTCAGTGCAGACATGGGTGCATTTCAGTTCCATACTGGGATTAATAAAATTGAAAACTATTTTAGGCAGTTGAAATTCCCATAGTTATCAAGTAAAAACAACCCTTGCGATTAGAGATGTATACAGAATGGCCACATCATTTAAATTGAAAGTACAGATGAGCAGTATCATACCAGATTCATAGCGTAAAATCCCACTTACGCGATCTACAGGATGGAGTTTTCACCTAAAACATAAAATGATCGAGGAGGCATGCCCCTTTCCAGTGCTTCCTCTCAAAAAGGGGGAAAATCCTTCC
>LPNX011091662.1:213843-258219 GCA_001517045.1 Pseudotsuga menziesii | reverse complement strand
CCCCCCCCCCCCGCCCCCCCGACCCAAATTGTTTTCGATAGCCAAATATATCTTGGTAAAGAACATAATGTCTCCATAATTAATGACTATGGATTTCTAGTAATGCCTCCTTAGTCAGAGACTATAAATAAGGGTAAAATAAAACCCCCATGATCAACGTCTCTCCATAGTCAAATTAAATCATGGAAAGTAATTATAGCCTCCATAACTAGTGGCCGTAATTCAAGTAATGGTTTCCACACTCCTCGCCTACTTCCATAATCAAAGGAAATTCAATAATTAATATATGATTCAATAATTAATATATGATATATCAAATAGGGAATAATATATATCTATATATGTAATTGTTTTTCCACATAATCTCTAATTACATGTATAAGCAATAATGCTCTCTTTTATGTAAGGTTATATATATATATATATATATATATATATATATATATATATATATATATATATTATACAAGAGATTCCTTTTTAATATATATAATACTCTCATATATATACATGCATAAAATAATGCTCCACCATTATGTGCATGTCCTTCATATATATATATATAATACATGAAGTTCCTATTATATGTTCTTTGTTATTATATTTATAATACTCTTATATATATAATATACACATGCATCAATAAAGCTCCACTATTATCTATATATGTTCTTTATATATATTTACATGAAGTTTCTTTTCAATTTAATCCCTTGGTGGTTTTTCCCATGTTCCTTCTCTTAAACTTATAACTACTTGACCCTTTTGTGTCAAAGTTAATAAGATGGTAATTCTCCTTTATCATAGCTTAATCGTACTTATAACTAATGGTTAAGCTATGGTAGTTTAGTTGAGATAACTTTGGAAATAAAAATAGGAATCCCTAACCATACTCTCATGCCCTCATAGATTCAAATTCCCATCGTTAAGATGTGTCCACGTCCTAAGCCTACAACTTGGAACTTAGACTGTATTAATTTCATCATTTTTACTGGTGGGGTCTTGGCCTTGATCTCCTCTCTATAAGAATGAGTACAACATACTTTCACAATCATCAATTAGTTAGGGGTATATAAGAGAGACATTACATCCTTCCCCCCTAAAATTAACACCGTCCTCAGTGTTCTTGTCCTTCAACCATTTCCTTCTTCCCTAAGTCATCTTTTCTTGCTTCGTCCATTCTATTCTGATCTCCTTTGATATTTCTTGATATTTTCCATAGTTCGCTATCGTTCAGGACCTACAAATTCCTGCACAAGGTTCGGGTCTAGCCCAAATTTTATTTAGTAATTCATGCCAAAATTGTAATTCAACTTAAACAAAATCCATAGATCATCGTAGCAATCTGCAGTTTCCTAGTTTTTCATTGGTGTGATAATACCCAATTATTTTCATAATGTGATTTATTCATCAATAAAACATAATTAATACCCTCTTTTGGGGTTGGTTTTTTTTTTTCATCCAACCTTTGGATAGTTATGTCATCCTCAGCCTGAGGAAATCCTTCCTTGACATCACACATTAAGCATGTAATAGTCTAATCACTTGGAAATTTGTTAACATGTTTTACGTTATGTTTTCCAAACTCCTTGGAGTTCCTTTTTCCATTCTGGTGTGGACCTACAACAATTTTTGAGGTTACTCTTCCTTTTAACCACTAGTTAAAATTTTTCCCCTTACTGACATCAAATAGCCTCCTATCTTCCAGATGTCCAATTTTGCCTAGGTCATTTTGCAACACCATATGCCTAACACCAATGTGCTCACACAAAAATCACTTGCCTAATACCATTGTGCTCCTGCAACATATTTGCTTAACACCAATGTGCTCATGCGACAATCACTTTCCTAACACCATGGTGCTCGCACAACATTCTTTTTCGTATTTAGTGTAGATTCCAACTTTCACTATTTGTATCTCACACTCCTTGGTGCTTAGCATGAATTTACTGTCATTTTCGTGATTCATGAATCGGCTACATGGTTAGTCAAAGCATCTATTGATAAACATAATTTCCATTCATTTAATCAACATTTCCTAAGTTGTAGTGATTGTACCCTTACCATCATTCATGGTTCACACAATCTTATAATTCATACAGAATAAACCGCCACTTATTTATAAGTGGATTTAGAATCCATGTCTTACGTTGCTCGTGAGATGGTTAGAATCATCATAAAGCCCTGCAATGACAGTACATAACACCACAATCCACAGTTAAACCTTGGTTCATAGAAACCTTGAAATACGAAATTTATAATAAGATAATAAAATAAAACAACACTCGTTCTTGAGTGGTTTAGCTTCCTTATTTAAGCCAGTGAATTTTTGAAACAAATAGTCCATTTCAGTTGGTGGTGTCTCACGCATATCCTACAAAGTTATTCCATAACGTTATACGCCGTTCATTCACTTATAATTTTCAAATGTTAATAGCAATTTCCCAACACTCGGACTTGTAGATCTGTAATTCGATCATTAAGGTAGAGATTTCAATTATCCAAACTATAATGATTTTAAAGTAAGGATCTTATTCTATCCTTTGGCATTCAAAAACGACTCAGCTAACAAAATAATTTAGAAATGATTTTTCCCTTTATATATGTTTAACTAGATCACATGTTAAGAACATGCATCATATAAATGCCATCAAAATTTTGCTACATATACCCCAACCCAAAATCAATGCATTAGTGGAATTTGGACTCCTTGACACGTTATCAGACTTACAACAAGTTCAACGTCTTACCAGCAATTTCAATGGAAACGTTTATTAGATCTATTCAAGCCAACACAATACATTACAGATATTGGGCATCAACCGTTATTATGTCTAGATGAATTTTTTTTTTGCATCGAATCTAGATATGATTTAGATGGAAGGAAAATCAAACAATTACGTGTATCAATACCTATGCAAATATTGTAAAACAATTTTTTTTTTTTGCTGACCAATTAGTATGCAAAAACAGATAGCAACTCAAGACACGCTTTCATGCCAAGAATTTGATCAGTTGACGCCTAATAAATTTACATTGAAGTGCCTTAATATAGATCTTGCTGGGAAACAAAAGGCTGCATCATAACAAGAGAGCTATAACATCAATACAGAATCAACAATTAGCCAATTACCAATTAATAAGCAAAAACAACCAACAACTCATGACATGCTTTCATGACAAGAATTTTCTAATGATGCCTGAGAAATTTCCTTTAAAGTTCCTTTGACACAAATAATAAATATATAGGTTCACAACATACTGTAAAAATAAATTGTGAAAAAGGACACAAGTCGACACTAGTAGTAATCAACTAGTGTCTCTCAATTTGATTAGAGATGGAAAACATTCCTAACTATAAAAGTTTTCTTTATAGGAGGAGATACAAAAATCATCTGGGATTATATCATTTTCCTTGATCAAAACAATTTAGAAAAGACTGGAACCACTTTAAGGGTAATTTTGTACTGACAACCTTGTTCTTTAAGCTTTCCAACTGCAAAACAAGGCACCAGGGTTACCTTCATAATTGATGCTGAAGTTATAACTTATAACAAATCACTTACAGAAAATACAGAAAGCACCATAGCACCTGAAATGAATTCAATGCCCTGCATAACATCTCTACAACATAGAGCCATAACATCTCGGTATACATGAGGCATAATGCATATAGACCAGTTAAAAGTGTTGAGTAATGGAATTTTTTATATCCAAGGGACATGGATCCATAAATTTTGATGATTCAAACTACTTGGATCTTTCTTGGGTAATTGTTATATCTTATGATCATGATCGAACCTTCATGCTCACAGTCCCGTAGCCAATTCCTATTCCTCTTCAGAAGTGTAAAAAAAAAAAAACATTTTTGCACAATGCTACAGAAGCCCCTGAAATTACATAATAACATACAAATAAAGACACCTAAAGTTATAGTACATGAAATTGAATCATACTATTCAAACAATCAAACAACGTTTTCATCAACTTAATGCCATCCTTTATCTCCTACAAAATCATGCTTCCTTCATTACCCCTCTGGTTGGGTTTTCTAGTATCGCAAAAATCCATGGTTATACATAGCTGGTCCGTGATGCTAGGAAGACCAAACTTCCATGTGATCGAAATCAAAATATGACCCAAAAATTCTCTTTGATTTCCATCTGAGATCAAAAATAAGAATGCGGTCATGAGCCATTTGGATTTGATGAAATAATTACTTTTGTCCTTCCTTCTTCCATGACCTTTTCTTTGATCCTCTTAGTAATCTCCTTCGATCTTTGGAGGCTCACTTGGACAACTTATCCCCCTCATTCATCAGTGTCATGCATCCACAAATAAAAACAATCAATTGGTTACAACTATCCATCTTCATGCGTCCTAACTAAATGTTTAACCCCAATAGGCCTGAGTGCTATCACTCTGGATCTGATACCATATGTAGTATCTCACTATAAATGAAAAGAAAATTTTAAATTTGCGGGAGACTCTTCAAATCTGATTTAGGGTTTATGAGTGGTAAAGTTCATTCATTTAAAACCAATCACCAAAATGTCATAACTATGCATTTCATTTCTAAATTTTACATAAATATATGTCTTCTCAAAATAATGATACTCATATGCAGCTTTGACTACCGACATTAGTCTCAATGATTCACATGGCATTGTAAATAATGTAATTCCATATCAAGTCTTTAGGCTCCCTACACCAAAAGTAAATGGATGATTAATGTGAAACTTGTACTTAGTGTCCATCATGTAAGTATAACAACAACACACTTATACTTTTGTTCTTCTCATTCCATAAGTGTATATAGAGCCATAACTTCATATTTTAACTAATGGGAACCATAATTACTACATTAGGTGCATGAATATTTAAAACATATAAGAATCACATTTCCTCAGATAAAATTCATGGAATAAAATACCACCAATAAAGAAACACCATATACGTGGTTCACCCCTAACTCGGGTTTACGTCCACCAATCGTTTAGATTTTCTATTAAGTTCTTTAACCAAGGCTACAAAGTGCATTCTGATTCCGCATCATTTCCACAATACTGAGATCAAAACTAGATTTGACTAAGTGGCCTTACCACAAGTAGCTAGCATTTATCACAATACATGATTTCTACCTGCATCAACCTATTGCCATTATTTCTTCAAACCTTTAACAGAATATAGTTCTCAAGAAACATTTAAAAGATATTAACCTACAGAACATGAACTCACTAGGATGCACTTGTTCAATATGGGCATTTACAAAATTACACAAGACAATGAATTCTAAGGATGAGGTTCCTCGCTACTAAGTGCCCAAAGGTATTAAAATTTGGTAACTTATAGTGGGATGTAAAACCTAGTTTATAGCTAGCCAGTCCAGAATCGGATTATCAAACATAATACCAAAATTGCACAAATTCCTATATATATATATATATATATATAGTCCTGGTCCTCAACAAGTCCAGAGACACAAATAAGAACTCAATTTTGTACTCTACAATATTCTGATCCTCACGAGTATTTATATTCTCGATAAACATTGTACACCCCTATGCCTATTTTACATGTTAAACAGTTAACAAAGATTATCCTTATAGCCCCATTTTCCATCCAAAATATGTTAGGTCATTAGCAGAGATTAATAGTCGTGTATCTCTTCACAATCCAGGTCAAGCTAAACCGAAAGCCCAAAACATACAGAGATGATGGATCTTTTCTAGTCGATTACTAAAAAAAAATCCGGGGTAAAACGAACAATGGAAAACCATGATCCAATTTGGAATATTAATCATGGATCAGACATTTGACACAAGGGATTTTAAATGCAAACTCATATCGAGAATAAAAGTAGCACTGCCGCATATCCTACTCATGGCTGACTCAAGCAGCAAGGTAAGGAATTAAGTCATTCCATAATGGAGCTGGCACTCATACCTCCCACACATTCAAGCTTTCTAAGGTTTATTTTATTTAAGAGCATTGGCACAAGTCCAATCTCTAATTTTAGCTCGCAACCGAGAGCCTTATGGTCATATTCCATAACAATGCAGAAAGTCACAACCGAGAGCCATATGGTCATATTCCATAACAGTGCACAAGTCAAGTCAGCATTGAACCAAAACCAAAGAACCAAGGGTTAATAATACAATGCATTACAGATTGAGATTAAAATTTGCACCGCCTCATATCCTACTTATGGCTGACTCGAGCAGTAAGGTAGGGATTAAGGTCATGCCATAATGGAGATGGCACTCATACATTCCACACATTCAAGCTATGGATAATATTTGAAATGTGCAGCATCCCATTGTATTCTATACATAAAATGAATGATTTTAACAGGCTATAACCAACAGATCTTATATATCTTCTTGCAAGGAGCGCTGAAATCAAAGCCACAGAACAACTACGGCGCTCTACATATCGGCAGCTGTTTTGGGAGGCATGTATGTGACCTCCCTTGCTTTGAACGGTCATCAATTATTATCGATCCAAAGGATCTGATTCCCAGGTGCAAGGTTTAAAAACACTCTATGATTCTTACAGATCTTTACTCCCATGCACTGCTACCATACCTCATAATGCAAAGATTGGTAATCGATTTTGTTTCAGATAAAGGAAACATATTTCAATGCAGACATGGGTGCATTTCAGGTCCATACTGGGATTAATAAAATTGAAAACTATTTCAGGAGGCTGAAATTCCCATAGTTATCAAGTAAAAACAACCCTCGAGATTAGAGGCATATACAGAATGGCCACATCATTTAAATTGAAAGTACATATTAGCAGTATCATATCAAATTCATAGCGTAAAATCCCACTTGTGCGACCTATAGCATGGAGTTTCACCTAAAACCTAAAATGATCGAGGAGGTGTGCCCCTTTCCAGTGGTTCCTTTCAAAAAAGGGGGAAAATCCTTCCCTTGACAACAGCCAATTCCTCTACAACAAAAGGTAGAGCATTTTCTAGAAGAATGTCAGGTTCTCCCCCCCCTAATCATTTTCGATAGCCAAATATATCTTGGTAAACAACATAACGTCTCCATAATTAATGATTATGGATTTATAGTAACGCCTCCTGAGTCAATGACTATAAATCAGGATAAAATCAAACCCCCATAATCAACGTCTCTCCATAGTCAAAGTAAATCATGGAAAGTAATCAACGCCTCCATAATTAGTGGTCGTAATTCAAGTAATGGTTTCCACACTCCTCGCCTACTTCCATAATCAATGGAAATTCAATAATAAATATATATCTATATATGCAATTGTTTTTCCACATAATCTCCAATTACATGTATAAGCAATACTCCCCTCTTGTATGTAAGGTTTTATATATATATATATATATTATACAAGAGCTTCCTTTTTAATATATATAATACTCTTATATATATACATGCATAAAATAATGATTCACCATTATGTGCATGTCCTTCTCATATATATATATATATATATATATATATATATATAATACATGAAGTTCCTATTGTATGTTCTTTGTTATTATATATATAATACTCTTATACATATAATATACCCATGCATCAATAATGCTCCACTATTATCTATATATGTTCTATATATATATTTACATGAGGTTTCTTTTCAATTTAATCCCTTGGTGGTTTTTCCCCTGTTCCTTCTGTTAAACTTATAACTACTTGACCCTTTTGTGTCAAAGTTAATAATATGGTAATTCTCCTTTATCATAGCTTAATCGTACTTATAACTAATGGTTAAGCTATGGCAGTTTAGTTGGGATAATTTTGGCACTAAAAATAGAAATCCCTAACCATACTCTCATGCCCTCATGGGTTCAAATTCCCATCATTAAGCTGTGTCCACGTCCTAATCCTACAACTTGGAACTTAGACTGTATTAATTTCATCATTTTTACTGGTGGAGCCTTGGCCTTGAGCTCCTCACTAGAAGAATGAGTACAACATACATTCACAATCATCAATTACTTAGGGGTATATAAGAGAGACATTACAAAATATCTCAGAGAAGATCTAACAGCGAAGAAATATCATGACAAAAATTAAAGGTTACAATCTATTCTGCATATGGAGATAGATCAATGGGAGAGAACTAATCCATAAGAATCGAGAGTGAGGAAGACTTCAAAATTGTGGAAGTCAGAAAACATGAAAATTGCAGGAACTCAATTTTTTCTAAGTCAAGTTCCTCAACCGCAACTCGCATGTGGTATAGACCATTGCGGCTACATCTAGTTGCAGAATTTCAATTTAAAAATTTGTAAAGCCGCATATCGCAATCCGCAGTTTTGCAAAAAAGGGTTGTTGCAAAAAAGGATCAGCTTAGCATCCATCTCGAAGTTCATTGACTAATGAGTCCTCTTTCCTTGTAATCAAATTCTAGATGGATAGGGTTTGCTGACAAGTAGATAAAATTAGTTTTAAATTTGTAATAAGTGGCAATTTTTTCTTTGTTCTCCTTAATCCCTACGTGGATTTATCAAGGATTGTAAAATTGAGCACAAATATCTATGGACCAACACAACTCACAAGAAATATCACACAATTTTACTCAGAAATTGAAGAATGAAGCAGTGCAAAAATGTATGCAATTGGGAAAGATTTCATTAATCAAAAGTAATTATATAATTAATTACAATGAAGTATAATGGCTAAATAGGAACATGCAATTGGAATCCATGTGAGAAAATTCTAATTGGTTGGACTCTTGTTTACTGAATGGTTAATTGACCTTGTCTAAATCATTATCGGAGTTCATCGAAGTTCAAAATCCAAACTCAAGTGTCTAATTTAATGTTGAATAGTCTAACTGACTGAGGTAGGTGAGTAAATGTGCCTCACCTGCATGCAGTCATGCAACCCTAGCACTAAATGAATAGAACTCAGTGTAGGGAACTAGAAATGAATGTAACTGACTCCTAACTAAGCGGTAATAGTCACCAACTGAACTCAAATGATGGAGGTTCGGTATCAACACTCCCAATGCCTCCTAATTTGTATGGATTTATCTAGAAGGATCTTAAACTGATGCATGCAAATGAAATTAGTGGTAGTTGGCCTCAATTAGTGTTCCCCACACTAATTCTCCAGTTGATAGATCCTTAGATAATCCTGCTTGTCAAATAAGGAATCATATTGAGAGGCACAAGCATATGTATGCTTCATCAAGCTTGTTCCAGTACTTTTCTTTGTTAACATAATGAATTGGCTCTTTCTCTGTCTCCATTGTGAGTCTGAAGAGTCTTTTGGAGTGTAGTTGCATCTACATGTCCTCCTTCAACTAGTGATAGTTGAAAGGAGTGAGAATCTCCATCAGAGGGGCCATGTAGAATGCAGTGAAGAAGACTGAGCTGCTATAGCAAATGTGTTGAAGGAGACTGAGCTACTTGTAGAAAATGCAGTGAAGAGGATTGATAGACCTGTAAATCACACAATCAAATAGAAAAAATAAGGTTGACAGACTGCACTTTTGGAATTTCCTTCACACCCATCATAGTTGATCAATAAGCTTGATCAACCATTCCTTAACTTGGGATATTAAGTGGTAAATTCTTTGCTTTTGGTGTAGTACTTGAAAGAACAATTTTGCTAAAATTAAATGGATTTAAGTATGAATCTATAGTAGGAGAAGTGCCTTTTCCTTCCAAGGCTCTGATACCATATAAAATTGACCACAAATATCAATGGAATAACACACAACTCACAAGAAAGATCACATAATTTCACTTAGAAATTGAAGAATGAAATACTGCAAAAATGGTTGCAACTGTGAAATATTTTATCAATAAAAAGTAATTAGATAATTAATTACAATGAAGTAGAATGGTTAAATACCCACATGCAATTCGAATCCATGCAAGGAAATTCGAATTGGTTGGACTCTACTTGACTAAATGGTTAAATGACCTTGTCTAAATCATTATCATAGTTCATTGGAGTTCAAAATCCAAACTCAAGTGTCTAACCAATTGAGGTAGGTGAGTAAATGTGCCTCACCTACATGCATCCATGCAATCCTAGTGCTAACTGAATAGAACTGAGTGTAGGGAACTATAAGAAAATGTAACTGACTCCTAACTGAGCTTGACTAGTCACCAAATGAACTCAACTGATGTAGGTTGGTATCGGCACTCCCAGTGGCTCCTAATTTGTAGGGATTGATATAGGAGGCTCTTAAAATAATGCATGGAAGTGCAATCAGTGGTAGTTGGCCTCAATTAGTGTTCCCCACACTTTAGTAACTAGTGCATGTGCCCCAATTAGGGAAAATGGACCCAATGGTGCTAGTGACTAAAACTAGACTGAAAGGACTCTTGATTTAGACACGAATCATGATTTAGACATAATGACCAAATTGGACAATGGAGGATTATAATCCTAACAATGATTGATATTTGTCGATAGGGTTTTGTTTTATTAGGTTATCAGATCTAACTTAGTCAGGTTTGACACGTTTTCTGAGTGTTTTAAATTAATTTGAGTGTAATAGATCTAGCAGAGAACAGAGAGAGATAGAAGGAGTGAAAGATGAGAGAATAAAGAGTGTGCATAGAAGGAGTGCATACGTTGAATTCTCTGTGTTTGAAATTATGATCAAGTTAAATAAGGAACAGAGGATTACATTCCATGTGAGTTTTGATGGATTCTTGGTTTTATATAAATCCGTAGAGATATGAATTCATTGTCCATTCCCTCCATATAATTCTCTGTATAAATTCTTTAGTTTCTAAATTGTAGAGAAATTGATCCTTTTAGTGACCAATTTTGCGAGCTACGAAGAAATATCTTAGAGAATATTGAACGACTAAGAAAGATTGCGACAAAAATCAATGGTTACAATATGTTCTGCATCTAGAGACAGATCAACGACCTAGAACTAATATGCCAGAATTGACGATGCCAAAGACTTCAAAATTGCAAAAATCAGGAAACACATAAATTGTGAGAACTCAGTTTCGATAAGCCCAGTTCGGCAACCCGCAACCCACTTCCGGGATAGACTGTTGTGGTGGCAATTAGGTGCAGAATTTCAATTTAAAAAGTTGTAAATCCGCATCCCGCAACCCTCAGTGTTGCAGAAAAGGAGTTGTGGAAAAAGAGTTGCAGAAAAGGTGCTGTGGAAATGGAGTTGCAGGAAACGTATTCGGGAACAACATTTTCGGAAAATATGAGTTGTGGAAAGGTGGATATTGTATAAGAACAATACTATGGAAAGGAAAGATACCTGAGTTAAAGGTTATAGAAAGAATATTTCAATATGGAATTCAGCCTATAAGTTGAAGTCTTGGATCTAGTTGGTCTTTTAGGCAATCAGTTTTGGTATTACAAAAGGACAAATATTCTACATAGTGTAACACCCCAGTCTTGACCCTGTTTGCATTAAAGGTACATGATATATATATTGTAATTAATCATGGTGAGGAGCTAAAGGAAAAATCCCCACCATCGATTTGGCTGTGTTATGTTTTGTCAATTGGATCGTTGCCGATGGTATATCATGCCATCCAACACATTATAGTTCTAGCATCATGTAAACATGCAAAATTAATCAAAAACCTACAACTAGATATGGCGGTGCAACGTTAAATGAAAAGGGCATGATTTCCTAAGGTTAAGGGGGGGGGGGATTGTCCAACCCGTGGGGGTCATTTGGAGTTTTCCATGTGTTGACCACCCATTTGAACTTCTACTTTCTGTTAGTTAGGAGCAGTTATTATTGAGTAGTGGTGGGTGTGGCAGGGCTGTCATTCCTTTCCCACATGCCCACTCCACTAGTGGACTCTTACTCTTCACGTCGCTGCGGGAAGAGAAATGAAATTCCATTCTTCCCACTCATTCCACTCTTCCGAGGTTTTGGGTCTGGCTCATTCTCATGGGGGAGACATCCTGCTTCCTCACACCCGCCATTTCGGGGAAATTCTCCATTGTTTTTCATCTCTTGTAGGGACGTAGAAGGTTCACCTTTCTTTTGGGACTCACGCAGTGAGTTGGGGAGCCATGTTATGTCACCCATGATTTCTTGTGAATGAGCCTTCACATTCTTTGTGGTGTGTATGTTTATGCTTGTTCTCCTTACTGATTGTGGTTTGCGTTTATGTTTTCCCCTGTCAATGCTGGGAGTTTGGCTTCTTTTGCATTTGCGGACTGTGTAAGGCTGCCATCGTTTTCATTGTGAGACTGGGGGCTATTGTTCTTCCCCTGGTTTTTGGGTTGTTTTGTATGCAAGTATCTTGTGGGGTTGCTGCTGAGTTGTTTTGGCCACATTAGGGCCAAGAACAACTCTGAGTCATCTTGCTGACTTGAGCTGTGTTCACCTTTTCATTTCGGGTTGTCACCCTGTTGTCTTCATCTTCTTCACAGAGCTATGAACTGTTTGTTTTACTGTGGTATGCAGTGGTTGGTCTTCATACTATTGAGAGTAGGATTAGAGGCTAGGTATGCTTGATAAAATTGGTGTTTTCAGCCACTCAGACAGAGTTAGACTGCTGGCTTTCTTCTCCACAACCCTTGAAGAGTATTGGAAAGGGAAGTCAAGGCCTAAGGGATTGTGCAGCAGAGAAAGGACTGATTCCCGGTGTCGAGTGTGTGGATGTCTTAGAAGTCGGGTTAATTTTGGTGTAGGTTTCCTTAGCTTCCATTGAGGCCACCAACTTAGCATTTATCCTTTCCTATCTCCTTGATAGCCTGATAAACCCTACTATGTGGGCTTGGTTGATTTATGTACCTTGGCTATGTGTAAGCCTGCTCTGACCCTTATTCCTTGAGGAATCATGTCCAGCTCGGGGGTGGTAGTGTTGCTGAGAGATTGATGAGCACACTGGCCTATGGTTGGGTGGAAAGTTGTAGCGACGTAGTTGGTTGTGGGATGAGATATTTATTAGATAAGTGTTCTTGTCCATTTTGCTTATGCATTTACTTTTACTGCATAATATCTAATGAATCATGATGAACATGTTCATGCTGGAGTGTATATGTTGCTTCCATTGTATGTTGAGTAACTATGCATCTGTGTATGTTTTATGCATCTTAGCATATTTTATGTTTTGAGCATTTTATTTCAGCTTTATATGCATGTTCTTGTTCATGGGGCTAGCGGCCCAGAGATTTCTGATGATTTGGTAGCATCCTCTTCATTGGTCAGAGGGTCGAGGACATTACAGTATGGTATCAGAGCTAAAGGTTGCAGCATGGGCCTGAATGGTCCATGAAAGGTCAGCTAGCAGAGGCAGGTTGCCTTCTACCCAGCAGAAAATAGAAGAAAACTTATGCATGACAAGAAAATTTTGGAAATTCCTCTAAGTATTGGGATCATCGAATCATCGAAGGACTTAGTTCGAAGTCTCGCTGTCACGTCCCCATGCCTCCAACCGGCCTAGAGGACGCGACCCAAGCTTTAACCACCCGGGCTAAAATCCCCATGAACATGTACAAGCATACAATATGCAGAAACAAAATGCTAAAAGAAGATTCATTGCAGTATAACATGCATAAATGCAAATGTTTATCATACACAGCTATAATTATTTATCTTGCACAGCGGAATCAACATGCATTCACACAAGCATTCATTTTAACATGTTCATCATTTTCATATCATTGACAGAAAATATGGTTGCAGAAGTAAAAATGGGCAAGATTACTTATCTTATGAAAACTTTGCTCCGCAACTAGCTATGTCGCTGCAACGTTCCACCCAACCATAGGCCAGCGTGCTCCTTAATCTCTCAACAGCGCTGCCACCCCCGAGCTGGGCATGATTCTCCAAGGGATAAGGGAACCAGCAGGCTTACACATAGCCAAGGACACACAAAACACACAGCCAAGCCAACGGAGTTGGGTTTATCAGGCCATTAGGGAGCTGGAGAAGGAAAATTGCTAAGCTGGTGAGCTCATTACAGAGCCAAGAACACCTACACCAGAGCTAGCCTGACCTCTAAGAAACCCAAACACACCCAACATAATGAATCAGTCCCTGCTCTGCTACACAGTCCCTCAGGCCTTGCATTCCCTTCCAGTTCTATTCAGGGGTGATGGAGAAGAAGGCCAGCCCTCTAGCTCTGTCTGTGTGGTTTCCAGCCACCAAGTTTATCAAGAAAATCTAAGCCAACATCCTTGCTCCTCTCACAGTCCGAAGACCAACCATTGCACTCAAGCAATTAATTTAGCTGTCACAGCTTAAACAGGGAAAACAAATTCTGAGTCATTCTTGGCCCTATCGTGGCCAAAATGACTATTAGGGGAATTTACAATAGTCCCCAACATGTAAGGAAGACCACAACAACCACAGCCAACAATGTGGGGAAACACAGCCCGTCCTGGGCCGGATATCACTAAGAAAACATATACAGACCACGCTGGGGAAGAAATTACAGTCTCCTAGCCTGTGGATGAGCGGGAGCAACAATGTCGAACCCACAATCAGCCGGTGGGGAGTGGATATGACCACATCATCCGCAAATCCACGGGGGAAGAAATATGTGGGTATAACCTAGAAGGTTCTGTGCATGAGAGAGAAAATGAGAATTCCACTCCTGCGTGAAGGTGAACAAAATGACCGGCAAAAAAATGGAGAACGCAGATCAAAAGTGCGTGAGAGCTTCAGCACTATCGTGGAGAGAGTGGTAGACCTACGTGAATGATGGCAGTCATTTTTCCCATCCATAGTGGAGTCATCCATGGTGGAGTGTGCGTGTGGGTGGGGACTGACAGTCCTACCACTCCACTCCCAAAACAATTAACTGCCTCAACCACCAGCAGCCTTTCTTAATGAAAGTGGTTGGAATAAAACAAAGGAAGAAGACATATGGGTATTCACCCTATTGGTCAAAGTTGGACAAATTCCCCCACATCCTCATCCTTGGGAAAATCATGCCCCCATCTCATTTTAGTTTCCACAATCGTAGCTGGTCGGGTTCATTAATTAATTATAGATGCATATTTACATGATGACAACATAATATATGCCGCATGCCCCGATACACCATCGGTGACAATTTAAACCCAAAACATAGCATAACCGATCAATGGTGGGGCCTTGGCCTTTAGCTCCACAACGTGATCATTTAAAATATATATACATCATATACATCTAATGTAATGGGGTCAAAACCGGGGCATTACACCCACCAATGGATCAGATCACCTAAGCAGAAGGCCGTCCGACGGAGACCACTGAATAAAAATCTCAGAAATTTTCCTAAGTATTTGTCAGCCATCAGAAAAGATTAGAGGAAGGGGGAGCCGATACAATGGCAGATCCTTGAAGTAATTTTCGCTACAATGCTTATAAAAGTTCTTGTCGGGCCGTCGGCGCATCGAAAGACTTAGTGGGAAGCCTTTCTGATGCAGTGGACAACTAGTTGAAAAGCCGCCCGATACAGACTCGGCCATCGATGAAGCTTATTCGATTGGATTGGTGAGGATAAGAGCATGTGAGCACTGAAACGTCAGCGGAAGAACCAAGATGATAGAGGGTTGAACCATTGACAACAATGGTAGAGCAGAAATTTTGAAAAATTTTCTAAGTCGTGAAATCATCGGCGGTTGGTGATGATTAGTTGATTGCATCGTCGATGCTTAGTTGTATTAGTTGTTGATGACATGTCGATGAAGGGAAGAGAAAATTTTGGCAATAGTTAGTTGATTTCATCGCCGATGGATAGATGATGGAACTGCTGATGAACTACATCAGAAGAGATTAGCTGATGATGCATCCAACATTGCGACTGCTTAGAAGACTAACCGCCCGATGTTAGCGCACCCAAGTGCCGATACTACAGAAACTATAGTTGTTGAGACCGCCGATGCAGCAGACAAGGAAAGAAAATGTTTTGGGAAGGAAATTTTCTGAAAAAATTATGTAAGTACCGTAGACATCGAAAAAACTTAGTTGTTTGGCTCACTAATGTGGTGGCAAACATCGGCGGAGTTTAGAGGATCAGACCACCGATGGATGTGATTAGAAAATATTAGAATATTGGAGCACCGATCGGAAAAATTATTCATTCGTGTGTCTGCCGTTGCGGCTGTTTAGTGGCCTACCCTCCCGACGGATAGTTGTTCCAACTGTGGATTGGAGAATTATAGTTGAAGAGGCCGCCGATTGGAAAAGATTAATGGTTGATGAACCTCCATTGTGGAATCCTAGAGAACTAGCCGTCCGATGAGTAGAGGATCTGATCACCGATGCAAATCGAAAGCTTAAACCACTACAAGTCTGACACGCCGGAAGGGAACAGGTGAACAAACCACCAATGAACCACAGAGAAAGTTAGTGGATCTGGTCGTCAAAATGCTAGAAATATGGTGGAAAAGAGACCCAATGAAAAGTCCTTGGCATCGCTGATGCCATCCAGAAAGATTACATGAGAGAAATATAGTTGAGGGAACCGTCGATAGAGCGGAAACCTAAAGTTGATGGGGCCCCTGATGAGCGCCAGAGAATTTAGTCCTCTGGGTCACTGAAGTGTCGAAAGACTAGTCCACTAAGGGTCCAAAACGTCGAAAAATTAGTTGGGATGAGACCCAATTTTGACTAAAGAAAAATTGGGGTTTTGCAGTGAATTTCTCATTGGGTTTCTCAGTAGTTTTAGGGATGAAAAGGAAGAGAGTTCGAGGTGGCTGAAGTTGACATTTCAGACCATAATACATTTGGTGAAAAGCATCATTTTTGAAGTGGTGTGGTTTTCACACTCGAGGTCAGAATGAAGCATGTGGATAGGCATTGGAAAGATTATCTAGCAAGGAATAAGGGAGAGTCACCAGAATTTGAGTGTGGAGCAACAAAGTGCTAGTGATTGCTTGAAAGGGAACATGTGTTGCTGTTAATATGGGAAAATCTAGGAATTGCATGCCTAGAGGTAGCAAGACCATGAAGTCAAACCAGCTGTTGTGTGGAAAATGAGTTCCATGCAAGGATGAGGGACTTGAAAAGGGAAATTTCCTTAAACCCTATCTTGCTAATTATGATTACAAGTTTTATACATGAAATGTATGAGGATATGCCTTGCATGCATAGTATATTACATGATGGTAAGAATAGTGAGAATTATACATTCATAATGAGACACTAATGATAATTATTGCATTGGTGTGGCACTAGTGGAAAAACCAATGACAACATGGACATGGTTGGATGTGTTGCTGATGCTGACGAATGTGACTAACAACCCTATGGAGAAAGGGATAAGGCAACAAGTCTAGAATCAAAAGTTGGTGAGCAAATTTTGCAATCTCCTGCAAAGGACCAACCAAACTGGTAATGTCCACGGTGTAAGTAGGACCCATGAAGGTAAGAGTTTAATTATGAAAATTGCATGGAGTGGTAAAAGAAAGAGGTCTCATACCATGTGGGTATTTGAATTTTGTTGGAATATATTAAACCCACTCACAACTTAGGATAAAATAATTAATAATTATTTGATTAATTATTCACCCACTAGCTTAATTTGTTGGCATCCACTTGCACCTTAAATTCAATGCATGCCATCCATATCCTAGGAATGATTTATTTCTGATTCTGGGTTCATCTAGAATTAGTATACAGGACCTTATAGCAGATTCTGCGTTTTTCTGCTTTTTCTGCTTTTTCCTGCTTTTCTATGGATAAGATAAAAGCTAGTCAACTAGGAAACTGGGAGCTTTTGTTTCCAACCCATCCTCCATTAGTTTTTCTCCATTTTATAGGATTAGCATGTTATTTCCATCTCCTTGACAACTCACTCATGCTTTTTCCAACTCCTGAGGTCCTTGATAGATTTAGCAAGTGCTTTATCCACTTATGGGGGTTTGCTATATTTTGGTAAGTCAGCCTTTTTGAGATTTATGAGTTGTTTCCATACAATTCGACTTTCCTATGAGGGAAGATCTATTTATGTACACTATTATTCATAATTATTCAATGGAAGAATACACACCAATATTCATCTCTTCATTCATGTGATTCAGTCTCTTTTCTTATCTCTAGTTTTCTTGTGTATGCTTGTGAGAATTCTTAGTAGCAAGATCTATTTCCTGTGCTTCTTCTTAGCATCATTGCACATAGCATTGATCTATTATTTCTACAAATTTTATACTGCATTCATAGAGAAAGGTGTCATGCTTGTATTATGTTGTTATGATCTTAGTAGCCCAAGGAAAGTAAGCTCTGATGATCTTGATTATAGTTATGCATCCTATATGAAGTAGTCATGGTTAGGCCATGCATGGTATGTTTGAATGCATAGTATTCCTAAATCAATGCAAGGTAGCATTGAGTGGAAATGCATTAAAAGATTTCATAAATATTTTGGTTATGCATTGAATAGATGCATATGAAAAGTATGAGTAAATGTTGTAGATATGCATACATAAGTATGGGTGCAAATGTTGTGATGCATTGCATGAACACATTGAGATAGTGCATGTGATATTATGAATAACTAATGGCTGAAATGATGAATTGATGACAATTCTAGAACCATTTCAAGAGCTATTATTATTGTAGGATAGTAAGCGCATGAAGAGGCTAGCCATGATCAATTGGCTACCGGAGATGCTCTATGGAAGGGCAAGGTGGTACGAATGATACACTTGTGAAGTAAGGAGTATCTAAACATTTTATTTTAAATTGCATAAATGATGTGACTGTACCCTGTAATTTAAAGTATGATAATGATTGCATGAAGTAAATGGTTTTTGGTAATATTGATATGCTAATAGTAGGAAGTATTTGAATTTTATAATTCTGAAAATGCTTCAGTGGTTGTTGCAGAAATGGGAAAAGTTATATGCATCAAGACTTACCAAGTGTTTGCCTGATTGAAGTTCAGGTTTCAGGTAGATTGCTTGGGGCATGGCAATGTGAGTAAGACCATGACAAAGGCTGAAATCTACCATGTGAAAGAGCCAAACCTCACGAGAAGAGTCTCATGGCTGTGAAAATACTTTGTATGCTGAACAAATTGTTGATTTAAATTTGTAAATATCAGATTTAAGAAATTGTTGACAACTACTAATCACTATTAGCTTGCATAGAATTGTGTTAGGAGGACGCATTGTAAGTGGGTGTTCATGTTATGCTAGTAAGCATAAAATCATAATGGCCATGATGGTGCTGCTTACAAGAGACCCAAAAATGAGGATCACCTCATTGCCAAGCAAATCAATTTCTATAGTAGACAGAGTTGCAAATTCCTATTGAATTTAATTACTAATGTCATTGCTTGGTATGGAACAATCAATTTGGATTGTATTATCAGATAATGATTGACTATTTGGCTACTTGATGAATGTGCCAGGGGTACACACCGCAGGAAGATCATGTGTGATGGCCTGCAGGAGCCAAACTTCATGGGAAGGTTTTCCCTTATGTTGGAAATGGGTTTCAGGTGAAACTCGATTGGACATTTTGGAAATGTCTCATCTGCACTACATGTTTGGTAAGTAACATGAGTGATATGTTATAGGTTATGTCGATAAGACATGTGTGGATATGAAATGTAAAGAGGAATTGGGATAGAAAACCAAGGGACTATCAACTCAGATAAGGGAGCCCCCATTCCACCTTAACAAAGGAATACTGCATCGACAAATGGATAAGTGTTCTGTGACCCTAGATAAGAATATGCATGTAAAATTGTTAAATTCAATATGCAAAGCATGTTTTGATTTTATTTCCATTATGACATATTGCTTGAGTATGAATAGGGCCTACATGGTTCACATCGGAAAGGGGTGCACACTTTCCTGATGTTAGGTCATGAAAGGGTTTTTCAATATTGATTACACCCTAGGAAGTGGATGCACTCGTGGTGTCTCAATACTTGATAGTGAATGATATGAAATGCTATTACAGTTTTAGAATAATAATGCCGACGAGTTGCTTGCATTACATGTGTTGTCAGGCTAAACAGATGCAGTCTAGTGTTGCACACTAAATGGACAATGGCTTGGGCTCATCCTACCTCCTACTGAAGAGCACAAAGAAGGATACATTCCCGAGGAACTAAAGAGAAGAGAAGGAGTGGTTTTTTGTGTTGTATGGGGTAGTGGAATTAGAGCTCACTGCTGGAAATGAAACCTAGAAATGGTAATGATAAAGGTTCCTTCCCAGTTGGCATGAATATGTACTGGAAGGAGATATTGGGCTATTATATGCCTAGGGATCCATAGTAGATCCTGGACCTGCAAATGGTCATTTATTATTGATATAAGTGTATGTGTTATTTGGCCTGATAAACCCAACTGCGTTGGCTTGGCTGATTGGTTGTTGATATAAGTGCATTGTTGATATAAGTGTCGGTGAATTGTTGACGGTCTAATAAACCTAACTGAAGGTTGGATTGACTACCTATAGTCTGATAAACCCAACTATTAGCTGGCTTGGCTGAGTAGCCTGATAAACCGAGCAGTGTATTGGCTTGATTGGCTACATCCTGATAAACCCAATTGTATATTGGCTTGGATGGACAGTCTGATAAAACCAACTGTAGGTTGGATTGACTGTGTCTGATATATATATATATATATAAGGATGTTGTGAAGCATCCTACGTGTTGGCCTAACATCCAAGTCCATAGGTGATCCCAAGGCTTGCAAAGTGAAGCGGGATCCTATGGACCAACGAGGAAAGACACAACACAAATAGGTATTGAATTATTTTGCAATTTATTGCTTATGAATATACATGTGTATATGATTTGGTTAGGATGTTTTAAGCTCTTGTTTAAGAAATAAAAACTGATGAGAATAAACTAAACATGTGAATTTATTCAATGTTTGAATATAGGTATCGCTGGAAGTGAGGACTATGAAAGCACCCTAGGAGTGCATGTGGACATGTGACTGTCCTGAAGAGCTCAGAATGAGCAGTAATGAAAAAGGTGCTAGTGAGACTATGAAGTTCCTAGCAGCCAAGACAAACCATGTGGGGAGGCTCCATGGTTGAGGCGTCTAAAATAGACCAGAGACACTAAGTGTCATGACCAAGAGGGATTGGTCCATCATTCACAGTGAAGTGAAAGAGGCTAAGTGCATGAAAAGCCATAGTGGTGGTGTGGGTTCCTGGATGGAACAAGACAAAGAGGGAAAAAAAAAACTCTTGCTGCTCTCTCTTTCCTTTTTATTATACTTATGCATTGTGAAAACAAAATATTGTTGAATGGATGTATGGCTGAAAAGATTTCTTAAAATAATTATGAATTCTGGAATAGTTAATTCCCTGCCCAAGAATGGACATGAAGGAGCTCATGTGCCTGTCGGGAAGGCATGAAAAATATGAAAGTCTCCTTGATGAGACTTGGACTGTCATGCCAATTGGGAAATTAATTGACTAATTTTAATGCCTATATTATGCTTGGTCTAACATAATTTCAGTGATGCATTTCACAGGTGAGAAAAGTGAAATCTAGTAGTGCACAATGATCATGGTAGCCGACCAAAAGCTAGTGGACTTGGCTAGAAGTCTTCTTGAAACAATTGCCAAGATCGAAGAAAATCTTGGAGAGATGCTCAAGATACAAAAAAGTCCCTAGACTTGGGGATGAGCTGAAAGATGAGAACGAGCAAGAGAAGCTCATGGAAGCCGAGGGGCTTGGTCCTGGAAGTTCAAGTAAATAATTGAACGTGGGACAGATCTGCAAAATTTTGATGTGCAAATGGTATATGTATTCCTATGTATTGGAACACTGAGGACGATGTTATTCCAAGGAGGAGGGGATTATAACACCTCAATCTTGACCCCGTTTGCATTAAAGGTACATGATGTATATATTGTAATTAATCATGGTGTGGAGCTAAAGGAAAAATCCCCACCATCAATTTGGTTGTGTTATGTTTCAGCAATTGGGATTGTTGCCAATGGTATATTGTTCCATCCAACACATTATAGTTCTGGCATCAGGTAAACATGCAAAATTAATCAAAAACCTGCAACGAGCTACGACGGTACAATGTTAAATGAAAAGGGCATGATTTCCTAAGGTTAAGGGGGGGATTGTCCAACCTGTGGGGATCAATAGGGGTTTGCCATTTGTTGGACACCCATTTGAACTTTTGTTGTCTGTTAGTTGGGAGCAGTTATTGCTGAGTAGTAGTGGGTGTGGTGGGACTGTCAGTCCTTTCCCATGTGCCCACTCCACCAGCGAACTATTCCTCTTCACATTGCTGGGGGCAGAGAAGTGACATTCCATTATTCCCACTCATTCCACTCCCCGAAGGTTTTGGGTCTGGCTCATTCTCACGGGGGAGAAGTTTTGCTTCCTCATGCACACCATTTGGGGGGAATTGTCCATCGTTTATCATCTCATGCAGGGACGTAGAAGGTTCACCTTTGTTTTGGGACTCACGCAGCGAGTTGGGGAGCCATGTTCTGTCACCCATGATTTCCTGTGAATGAGCCTTCGCATTCTATGCAGTGTGTATGTTTATGATTGTTCTCCTTACCGATTTTGGTCTGCATTTATGTTTTCACCTGTCAATGCTGGTAGTTTGGCTTCTTTCCCATTTGCAAACTGTGTAACACTATCGTTGTTTTCATTGTGAGATTGGGGGTTGTTGTTCTTCCCCTGGTTTTTAGGTTGATGTGTATGCAAGTACCTTGTGGGGTTGTTGTTGAGTTGTTTTCTCCATGCTAGGGCCAAGAACAACTCTGATTCATATTGCTGACTTGAGTTGTGTTCACCTTTTCATTTGGGTTGTCACCTTGTTGTCTTCATCTTCTTCACAGAGCTATGAACTATTTGTTTTACTGCGGTATGCAGTGGTTGGTCTTTGGATTGTTGAGAGTAGGATTAGAGGCTGGGTATGCCTGAGAAAACCGGTGTTTGAAGACACTCAGATAGAGTTAGACTAATGGCTTTCTTCTCCATAGCCCTTGAAGAGTATTGGAAAGGGAAGTTAGGGCCCAAGGGACTGTGCAGCAGAGAAAGGACTGATTTCTAGTGTTGGGTGTGTGGATGTCTTAGAAGTTAGATTAAATTTGGTGTAGGCATCCTTAGCTCTCCATTGAGGCCACAAGCTTATCATTTATCCTTTCCTAGCTCCTTGATGGCCTAATAAACCCTACTATGTGGGATTGGCTGATTTGTGTACCTTGGCTATGTGTAAGCCTGATTTGACCCTTATTCCTTGAGGAATCATGCCTAGCTCGAGGGTGGAAATGTTGTTGAGATATTGGTGAGCATGCTGGCCTATGGTTGGGTGGAACGTTACAATGACGTAGCTGGTTGGGAGACGAGATATTTATAAGATAAGTGTTCTTGTCCATTTTGCTTCTGCATTTACTTTTACTGCCTAATGTCTAATGAATCATGATGAACATGTTGATGTTGGAATGTATATGTTGCTTCCGTTGTATGTTGTGTAACTATGCATTGGTGTATGTTTTATGCATCTTAGAATATTTTATGTTTTAAGCATTTAATTTCAGCTTTATATGCATGTTCTTGTTCATGGGGCTGGTTTCCCGGAGGTTTATGATAGTTTGGTAGTGTCCTCTTCGTCGGTTGGAGGGTCAGGGACGTTACACATAGTAGCTTAGTTAATTAGTTGAGTCTATGAAGAAATATGTTGCCATGAATGGGAGACGTACATGGAGTTCCTGTAGGACACGGTCGAGGGAGACAACCTGCAAAAACAGAAATGGAAAGAAACATGAGAATTCTGGAAAAAAGGTTAGAAGCTATGGAAAGAAAGAAACATTCAGACAACTCAGATGACAGTGATGAAGAAGCAGAATATGAATCCTCTGAGGAAGAAGAATAACATCCTGATGAATTTAAAAATTTTAATAGGTTGATGAAAACCAGTGGAAGACCAACAATAAAAGTACCTTTGTATTAGGGTAACTTAAATGTTGAAGAACTTATGGATTGGATTAATGCTTTGAATAAATACGTTGATTTTGAAGAGATAGAAGACAAGAAGAAAGAAGAAAGTAAGGTATGAAGCTACCAGTTTGAAGAGACATGCAACTATCTCGTGGGATGAGCTCCAGATCCATCGAGAAAGGATAGGTAAGAAAAAATTAACTCTTGGGATAAGATGTTGTATAATATTAAAAGTCAATTTATGCCTGAGGAATATTAGTTAAATCTCCTTAGAGAATTACATAACTTTAGACAGAAATTTATCACAGTAAACGAATATACATAAGAGTTTTTTTAGACTGAATATTAGATCTGGACACACTGAGGGGGGTCTAGAAAGAGTAGCTAGGTATATTAGTGGGTTGAGATATGATGTAAAGGATTAAATTAGTCTATTAAATTTGAAAACTGTAGAAGATGCATATCAGGTAGCTTTAAAGATAGAAGAGAAATTGCTAAGAAAGAAAAACCAGAGTAACAGAGGAAAGAACATTAGAAGAGGTAGAGGTGTTCCAAACAGAGGAGGTAGAACTTCTAAAGATGAAGCTGAAAGTTATAGCAGATACAGTCAATCATTCTAGAGATGAGGATTCAGAGGAGGTAGAGGAAGAGGTATAAATAGGGAAGTAAGATGTTATAGTTGTGGAGATATTTGTCATATCCCCATATTTTGATCGCTAGAAGTGTTGACCTTGCCTAGCACCAATGGGGTCAAAAGATGCATTAAATAAATTAACCTAGGATATTTTATTTAAATGTCACTTATGAGGCAAGTACTTGGTATATTAATTGTCATTAAATATTATTATGCAATTAATTAGGTGGAAAATAAGTTTCCATTAACAGGAGGTCCACTTGGGCAAGCCCACTTGCCAAGGAATTAAATTAGAAATTGTATGACAACATCAATCAGACGGGAAAAGGGAAAGTTCCAAAACATATGAAAAAATAAGTCAAATACAAAAAGGAAACAATTGACAAAGGATGATGCAGTTTCCCTTTTGGATTTTAGTCATAAAAAAAGGAAAGCCAAGAAACGTTGTCATAAGGAAAAATAGAAACTCTCGGTCAAGGAAAGCAAAGTTTCCAAATTGGATGAAGGTGGATGAAAGAGAAACATATTTATTGTCTTACACATGCTAATATCCTCAAGGATGGCGAATTTGTGGCTAGGGTTAGGGTTTAGCAAGTGGTAACTTGCTTAACAAGTGATTGACTTGCTCAACAAGTCACCTAGGTTTATTTAAAGACAATTGTAGCTCCATTTCTCAGCTTTGATGTTTATTATGTTGATTTTTATGAAGCTAAGGCTTCCTTTCTGAGTGTTGTGCCTCAGGATCTTGGGATATGTGCCCCAAGATTCTCATTCACTCTCTCCTCTTCCCCTCTTCTCCCCTTCTCATTGCAAGGTACATTGGATCTATGGAGCAGCCTCTCTGAGTTGATTCAAGATTTGCTAGTAGCCTACAGAAATACATTTCTATATATCATATTTCATTAACAGTTCCAATATTTTTCAATATATAAGGGTTCAAATATCCATGCCCTTCCTTCTATTATGTCAATAAAATACATTGTAATGATGCATAATGTTAAAGAGATTGTTATTGTTATACCAAAATCCTGTCATGATCATGTGATATGACATTTGACATACCTACTTGCCTTGAATATTAGCTTCTGGAGTGGAAACTAAATGGTTTTTCATCAATCTTTCATACAAATTCCCAGCACCGTGCATTCCCCTTTATCCAAGAGTGGTACCCCTACTCGCACCACCTTTCATAAGTTGTCCACAAGCGGTGCCACTGCCCATTTCCCTTGGTCCATAAGCGGTTATTACCAGAACCACTCTATCATAGAAGGAGAAGCACAGTACCCTGGGTAAAAAGGGAAAAAGAGAAGTTTCTCGAGGCTTGTAGATGATAAACCTCGCGTACTGCCTTATCCCTATTGTTGTGGGTTGATTGAGCTCGAGATCCCTCATCCTAGGATCTTAGAGGCCACCTCAACCACTAATTTCTCAACCATCTCTATCCATTAAAGCCCTATAAATATGAGCTCATAGCCATGGTTGAGAGGAGAACATTTTGAAGGTATTGTTATGCTGTTGGATTGATTCTTTGCCCAAGATCATTTGGAGAGAGCATAGAGAGCTAGAATCGGAGCTTTTGGGGATGAAGAACTGGTTTCATGGAGATGCATGTCAACACTAAGGCTTGGTTGTAAACTTCTTCATATTTCTAATGCAAGTTGATTTCTATCCCACATATGATGTTGTTGTTGTGATTTTGCATATATATGTTGCTAGATTCCTTATTCACTAGCATAGATTAGTAGATCATATTCTGGTTGCTTTGATTTGTTTTGTGTTGAGATTTTTTGCAAGTACACAGGTGAACTGTCAAAGCCTTGTATTGTAGATATCTACAATGTCTAGGGAGAGTCTTCAACCTCTTTCCTCTATTTGTTCTGGATTTGAACCATTCAGACCAATGGAACACCTTGGTGTCCGCAAGAGATGAAATATTGCAGCTAACAAATCTGGTGACTCTACTAGGGATTAGAGGATTCAGTTGTTTTGATCTTCCTCAGTCTGCAACTCTTGTCCGAATCCAGGATCCATTTTATTTAACTCTCTTCAGTCATATTTTCTTTCTCACTTGCATTATTTGGGTTTGAAATTTCCAGATCTGTTCAGATTTGAGTCATTTCAGTCTTTTATGCTCTGTTTCCATACTCAATTCAACAGTATTTTCCCTGATCTGGTCTTTTTCTTACTTGAGCTATCGTTCTCTTTGTGTTTTGGATTTTTACAGCGAACTGCACATGTTCTGTTAGCAATACACAGTGCCACCACCTAAATCCAGTGAGAAAGGAGCGGTTCTACCTCAAAACCGCCTGTCAGCAACTTCATCTGCGCGGTGCCAGGTAGGCCCTGTTCCAGACTTTAAATTTTGATTTTTGTGTGTTTTTGGCTTACTTTTTGATGAAAATGAAGTGTGGTTTCTACAGTCGCTTTGAGTGTTATATTCCCTCTGCATTCAAAGAGAGTTTATGTTTCTTGCATTGGAGTTTATGTTCTTTTCGTTGCTTAAAACCTCTTTGCTTATATTCCCTCTGCATTCAAAGAGATATCATTCGTTGGAATTGGAAATATACATTTCATTTTCGTGAGTAGGTTTTTGGTTTGTTGTGGACTTGGAATGCATGAGTGATCCATGTTGTTTTGAGTCTTTCCTTGCTTGGGGTGATTCTTGTTTCCTTCCGCATGCTGATTTTTCAGTGCTTGGTAGGAAAGATTGGTTCTTCGTTTCCTTGTCTGTTTCAAAGAGAAGTTTTAGTTTTCTCTCTCTTTTGCTTTATTCGCAAGCTTGTTGAACGATTTTGTTCTTGTTTTGGACATGATTGTTTGAAATTATAGATCTTACTTTCATTGAGAAGAAACATCTATTTCAACTTTGCGTGCATTAGAGTTAGATTTGTTTGGAAGCGTTAGTGAAATCATCTTTCCATTGAGTTTTTATGTGTCTTTTTCAAGCATGAAAAGATAGGAAACATTTCTAGTTTATTTATGTTAGATGTTCTCTAGATCCCTCTTTTTTATTTGCTTTGAAGATTGTTTGGGGTGCATTGATATTTCACTTTTCATTTGAAAAGATAGAATTGCATTTGCATTTGGGTGTGAATTTTTGGGAAGAAAAGTAAATCTCTCTCCCTCTCTTAGGTAGAATTTCATTGAAGAGGAAACTTGCATTATCATATAGATCAGTGTGCGTCTTTTTAATTTCAAGTTTTCACTCCATGGTTCCACCTAAATGCACAAGATAAAATTAACGGTAGTACTAGGTTAAAACTTTTAGCAATTTGAGTGATAAGTTAGAGACGTGTTCGAGTGTCATTAAAAGTAGGAGCTAATGTTATTTTTCAGCATTACATCTCAAGAATCGTGCGGTTCTTCCACGTACTGTCGGTATATCGAACAACCTTTCACGTACCCTTGAGGTATATAGAAAGGTACTTCACGCACTCGATTGTATATCGGAAGGCCCCTTGTGTACGGTTACGCATTAGACAGCACTACTACCAATTTGAGCTCCCTCATACCTTGCGTATATCAGGAGACCCTTTTAGGAATCCTCAAACCATCTCCTTTTGGCCTATCCTCTGAGGTTCCTGACTCTTATCCACTCCTTTCACATGTTTTCTTATTGCTTTTAGTTTGAATAGTACTTGCATGTGCGTGGTAGTTATGGGTTTATTAGAGAGTTTAGAGATGGCATCCTCATCTAGGACTACCACTCAAGAGGTCCCTATCCAAGGTGTACCTTTTGTATTCCCTCCAAGTGAAGGTATTGATCCTCCCTTTATTACCACTCTAAATATTCTTGGGTTAACTATAGGATTACCAGCCTGGATTTTTAATCCGGTAATTCCTGTTACACCTAATGTCTCAAATGTCACCTCTCCTCTGAGAGAGGATCGACCTCAACGTAATCCCTCTCCTTCTTAGTCGATTGTTGTTCCGCCCCTTTCTTATTCTTTGCTTGACAAAATCTCTATGGTTAGTAGTCATGTGGATAAGAAGAAGAAGAAAGGGAAGAGTAAGAAGAAGAAGGATAAAAAAGAGAAAAAGAAGCAACTATCTTCCCTTGATGGTGCTCATTCTAAGAGAACGCCCGGAAAACCCAAGTTCCCTTATAATATTTGCAATGGGGACCACCTTATTAAGGAGTTTCCCAGCCTCTCCCATGTATAAGAGGAGTGGTCTAAAAGATACAAACCATCTGTGTCATCAACCTCTGATCATCATGTTGGCGATACTCCCTCAACCAGTGACCCATTGGTAAAAGGTCATAAGGGTAAAGTCTTGTATCTTTGTTTGATATGCAAGGCTATGCATCGTACTTTTCTTTGTCCAAGCATAGATGAAGCTTCGTGTTGGTTGGAAAATATTACTGATCATCAACAGGTGATTCCAACAAGTGATAGTAATTTATCCCTCGATCTCCCACTGGTTGACCAAGTGGTCGATTCAGATTTATCTGTGGTTGATCCCACTCTTCCTTTGGAGAGTGAAGTTAAAGTGGTCGATTCAATGTCATTTCCACCCGATCCCAATATTTCATTAGAGAGTGTTAATACTAAAGTAGTCTCTTTGACCGAATATTCGTCTTGTTCTTCTCTTCCAGTAGAGAATGACCCAAAACCTGTCGAAGTTTTTATGCTTCGTTCTGATTGTTCTCGACAAGAGGAAATTTTGTCTGTTTTGACAGAACCCTCTCCGAGTAGTGAGGTTATTTCCTTTGACTGGAGTAACCTAACAGAGTCTCATCTTCATGCAATTGTTCCTTTCCAAATAGTTGTGAATGTTACTGCTAGGCGGATACTTCGCACTATTGTTGACGAAGGGGATTCTATTAGTATTCTATCCTCAACTACTTGGCAAGCTTGAGGTTCTCCTCAGCTTGTGCTGGCCACCGATCAGATATTGGCTTTTAATCGTAGACCTACTACACCTTTAGGGACCCTTCCTTGTTTTCCTATTACATTAGGAGGGAAAACTATTTGTATCGATGTTATGGTGCTCCAAGGTCCTTTATATTTCAATATGCTCCTTGGACGCGATTATGTTTATGCCATGAAGGCTGTTGTGTCCACACTCTTTCAAGTTATGCATTTTCCCCATGATGGGAAGATTATGACCATTGATCAACTTTCTTCTATTACTCCTGACCATCGCATTACTCCTAGTAATCAGACTCCCCTGAATGTGCCGCGTGTTCTTGTGGCTCTTTCCCCTTCTAGTTAGATTTTTCCCATTATAGTTAAAATGGGGGGCGTGGCTCTAGTATATGGACATCATAATGGAGCTAAGAAGGTATCTTTTATGTAATGGGGGAAACCTACCAACCTCTGGATATCATGTTTGGTAGGGGCATGTTTTAGAGCATAGTTTACGCTTTTGGTTTCAAGCTCGTTAAAAAATAAAACCACTCCTTAAGCATAGTTTATGCTTTTGGTTTCAAGCTCGTTAAAAAATAAAACCACTCCTTAAGCATAGTTTATGCTTTTGGTTTCAAGCTTGCATAAAAATGAAACCATGTCTAGAGCATAGTTTACTTTCAGTTTCAAGCTCATTAAAAAATAAAACCACTCCTTAAGAATAGTTTACCTTTTGGTTTCAATCTTGCATAAAAATGAAACCATGTCATGAGCAAAGCTCCCATTCTATGTCAAGCTCGTTAAAAAATGAAATAGCACCTGACCATCATGTCAGTTTTCCCTAAGTAAAGTTTCCATTCTGTGTCAAGCTCATTTAAAATTGAAATGGATCTCCTTAAGCACAGTTTACCTTTTGGTTTCAAGCTTGAATAAAACTAAAATCATGTTCCAAGAATAGTTACCTTCTGTTTCAAGCTTGTGTAAAAATGAAACAGATCCCCTTCCCTTGAGTCGAGTCTTCCCTTTAGTGTTAGAACTTGAACCTTCACCTGCCCGATTCTCATTCTTCCTACCCCCCTGGTTAACATTTTCACATTAGTAACCAGGTTTTTAGGTTGGGTACGAAAGAAGAATCATTAAATGAAATGAATCGTGTGGGCATGTTGACCCGCTAGCAACCATCTTAGGGGTAGGCTTAGCTAGAAATCATGTCGGGGAAAAGATTCCAACCTATGTATATCATGTTAATGGTATTTTTCAATCATAGTTTACCCATTGGTTTCGATCTTGCGTAAAAATGAAACCAATCTTTTGAGCATTCTTTTAACTAATCTTTGAGCTCGTTAAAAATAGTAAGATGGTGTTGAGCTTACTTTTCATTTTTCATGCTCTGGTTAAAACATGAAAAGTGGTTTGAGCTTAGTTTATTACTTTTTTGTGCTCTGGATTCAAACATGAAAAAGGTTAATGGAGTTATCTTTAAAATCCTTTTAGGCTCCCTAAATACGAAAAGATTGTTGAGCGATCTTGTCTTCTTCACTCTCGTTAAAGTATTTGAAGTGTCGTCCTTCTGAAGGTAGGTTATCTCTTTTTTAGTTTAGATAGGACTATTTACAAGAAAGGAACACTCCAGCCAATCATGAATGGAAGAGTTCTCTAAGGTATGATTTTACACTTTTTTGGGCCTCAGAGACTAAATCATACGAAAAAGGACCCCCATGGAGTTTTCTTCTGTATTCATTCAGACTCTTTAAACATGAACGATACTGAGTTTTCTTTCAGTGGACTCGTTAAATTAAACATTGAGAGACCCATTTTGGGAATGAACCCCTCCTCTATCAGGTTTGTAAAACATATGAGACTAGACTTGTCTTCTGACAAGCTATATCGAGTGTTTGTTACCCTCTTTGAACTCATAAAACCGAAAAGAGGCACTCATCGATCATGATGGGGAAAATGGGAAGGGAATCATTTTGTAAATAATGGAAGTTGTTTGTCATTACCTTTGAACATGGCACTTGTCGACACAGTCATGTCAGTCAATTGGGTATTCAGTTGATCTCTGTGACGATCCACTTTCATGAGCCATGTCAATCCTTTGAGTCTTTCAAAAGAATGCATTGTCCACTGTCGCATTGTGCATCTATCCTATCTAGTCATGATGCCAAGTCACTTTATCGTGCTGCCCGATCTTCAAAGGAGATATGAAGAAGTTTTACTTCTGTAGTCTACACAGTCTATGTGTCAGTATCTTTGAGTCATTCATATGGTTACTACATTCACATCATTCCAAAACTATGTTCCAAGTTTCATGTCATCAATGTGGGACTCATCATGGCCCTCCTTCTACGACACTATTCCCATCGACATCAGCTCATCATCCGGGAAATAGTCTAAGAAACAATATTTAGTACCTTGAGATCTATATGCCTTAATGATAGATTCTCTCGCTCTCGACACAGGTTCACATCATTGACCTTTGATCGATAGAATCGACTGGGTGTTCGACATCAGGACATCTATTCACACTCAGAATATTGTACAAGATTACCTTGGGAATCATTGACATTAATGGTGATCTCTCTCGCACTTGTTAATGGTTCACATCATTGGCCAGTAATTTAGTGGTTTCTACCATGTTTGACTTTAGATCATTGTAATCACATGGATAGAATTGTACTTTGTGGAAGATGAGACGAAGACCCTGGGAATTTTTTAAAAAGTGCTCATTTCTTTTTCCTTGGGTTGTGGTGGAGTTTTGTATATCTAGCATGGATCCACATTTGTATGGTCATGGCTATGCTCAAATTTGCATCTGTATGACATAGATCTACGTTGTATGTCTAGTAGCTATGTCCAAGTTTGAGTCCTCTATCACATGGATCTACGCTATATTCTAGTAGCCATGCTTGTTTATTCCACTCATGGATCTGCCTTGTATTGGTCTATAGCTATGAGTTTGGTTACTTATGTCTATGAGTCAACATACTAATGTACTACAGATGCCTACTTGACTGCATACTCCTATTGAGCTGACATTTTCATCTCCTGGCGAGGACTTTTTCTCAAAGCTCTCGTTTATAGTATCACTCTAAGACTCATGCTTTGGGGGGCATCCTGTTATACCAAAATCATGTCCCCTTCATGTGATAAGACATTTGACATACCTAATTTCCTTGAATCCCAGCTTCTAGAGTGGAAACTAAATGGTTTTTCATCAATTTGTCATAGAACTTCCTAGTACCACGCATGCCCCTTTATCCAGGAGCAGTACCCCTGCTCGCATCACCTTTCATAGGTTGTCCACAAGCAATGCCACTGCCCATTTCCCTTGGTCCATAGGCGGTTATTACCAGAACCACTCTGTCATAGAAGGAGAAGCATGGTAACCTAGGTAAAAAGGGAAAAAGAGAAGTTTCTTGAGGATTCTAGATGATAAACCTCATGTACTACCTTATCCCTACTGTTGTGGGTTGATTGAGCTCGAGATCCCTCATCCTAGGATCTTAGAGGCCACCTCACCCACTAATTTCTCAACCATATCTATCCATTAAATCCCTATAAATATGAGCTCATAGCCATGGTTGAGAGGAGAACATTTGGAAGGTATTGTTATGTTGTTGGATTATTCTTAGCCCAAGATCATTTGGAGAGAGCATAGAGAGCTAGAGTCGGAGCTTTTGGGGATGAAGAGCTAGTTTCATGGAGATGCATGTCAACACTAATGATTGGTTGTAAAATTCTTCATATTTCTAATGCAATTTTATTTTTGTCCCACATATGATGTTGTTGTTGTGATTTCGCATATATATGTTGCTAGATTCCTTAGTCACTAGCATAAATTAGTAGATCATATTCTGGTTTCTTTGATACGTTTCGTGTTGATATTTTTTGTAGGTACATAGGTGAACTGTCAAAGCCTTGTATTCCAAATATCTATAGTGTCTAGGGAGATTATTCAACCTCTATCCTCTATTTGTTGTAGATCTGAACAATTCAGACTAGTGGAACACCTTGTTGTCCACAGGAGGTGAAATATTCTAGCTAACAGTTATAGTTAATTGATGAGAGTATTTTTGATTTTATTGGATGTAATATTATATCATAAACATTCTATGAAATTTTAATTCCAATCTTATTCGAAATGACTGAGATTTACACATTTTAAGTCAACCTAGTCTAGATTTGCATTGGAAAATAACTAGTTTTTTCCATTTCTTGCATAAACAGAGTTCTGTTCACCAAAAAACTGATCCTTAAGTTTCCGTGGGTAACTGAACGACCCAATTACCCATACATAAATCTAGAACCTCTTTTCATTGTGGTTGTACTATCTTTTGGAATCCTCCAATGCGCAGGTTTCCCCTAGGCCAAAACTGCCTTATTTTCCCAAATTGATCCCAACTTTTATGAGATGTAACAAATGTTATAAACATTACATAAAATTATTTTATGATTGAAAATCACCTCTGCAAATTAATTAATACTTTGGTCGGAAGATGGATTGATATTCCCCAGTTTCAAGGTTTGCTGACCCAGCAGCATGAAAGTAAGTTTCCATGATGCGGACTCTGAAATATCAATGGTCCCAGATATAAATGTGTTATGGGAATATATTTCCAAATATTCACTCACTCGTGATTGATCTCATCTTCCCACTCTTCTTTTTCAAAATTTCCCTACCTAAAACCTTGATTTCCCTACTTTGTCAGTGCACCGAATGGTAGAGTTTGTAATTCAGAAATTTTAATATAAATTTGCAGAATTTAATAGTTTTCAGGTATGTACACCATACTTGGGACATCACAGTGGTATCATATCACTTTCCTCCACTACTATGGAAATAAGGCTCTCTGTTGACTAACATTGCAGATCAGTAAGTCAAAATTGCAACCATGAGGTTGCTACCAGTGATTGAAGAAGAATAGGTAATATATGTTAATGATGTGTTGCAAATGTCAAGAGAAAAGGATGGTTACTTTTATGACCATATGGAGTATGAAGAAATCAATGTTGAACTACCCATGGCTAATCCTAAGAAGGATTTATCAAAGATGATAGATGCAGCTGAAAACTTGCCCCACCACTACAAAGAGTATCTTACTTTTGGGGAAAAGGTTTGTAAATTCATTCCTTTCAAAGACTATTTTTATTTCAGATTTGGATTTGAGCCCAAGGAGGTGGATGATCATTCTTTCAATGGCAGCAAATCATCCATAGAGGAACCAACTTGTTCGAACTATGTGAGTGAGGAAGAAGAAAGAGAATCCAAAAGAGAAGGTGCAGCAAAGACATCTGTTGGTCCAAGCATTATGAGATTGTTTGGGTGTTCTTCTAGTAGATATTCCAAAAGTGGTAACATGAGTACTATTCTATAGAGTAAAGTTTCATCAAATTTCTCAGAGAATCAAGATCCACTGACAAAACTTCCTTCTAAGTAGAAGGTCATGAACCTTATAGAGGAAGAAACATGTAGTCCTTATAATGGAAGTATTGATGAGGAAAAAGAAGAAGGGCATGTTGGTCTGAATATTCTAGATAGGAAAGATGAAGAGGAGGATGAGGGCCCAAACCCATTCTCGATCTTGGAAAAGGAACTTGTTTCAATTATTTCTTCAAGTGATGAAGGAAAAGAAAAGATCCATGAGGTGAAGTGTAAATCACCACAAGGTGGTTGCATATAAGAAGAAGTTGAAGAGGAATGCACTTCAATATTCTTAGTGGGTGATCTCCAGATCACTACTCAATATGTGGGCTTATGTATGGCTGAAGTTACATCTTTTGTATTAGATCCAAGATATCATTACAAATCAGAGTTGGAGCCACATACAAAAGAAGAGAGTAATACCACATTGCTTGGGTGTGAAGCAGAATTTTTGGTGGAAGAGAAGGACACCATAGTGTCTGTACAAGAGGAGGATAAGGTGAATACAATGTGTGCTGAAGGTTATGATTTTTGCAGCAGTGATTTTCATTTACATCTCACCATCACCATTGTGGAGAGCTATGAGCCATTTAGTCTTGCAGGTGAGGAAGCAGCTAGAAATATTCATAAAGAGAAGTGGAAGTCACAGCAAGAAAATTGCAGAAAAGAAGAAGGGGGTGATTTTCCTCAAGAAACCCAATCATTTCCTTGGCCTTTGAAAATTGATGAAAATAAGATTCAAAAGGATTTACACCTTATCCAAGACACACACACACTCTTTAGTGGCACACCAGTGTTGGATATCTGCTTCATTGGACAATCAATCTTCTCTTGAATCCAAGGAGGATATGCAGAAGGCATTGTTTACAATACAAGGGTAATTATTACAATTTATTTCTAATAGAGCTGATTTGATTGAGTTTGCTGATGTGTTGCATGGAGCATCCTTGAAGGATGGAGAATAAATTTGCAAACTCACACAAGAGTTGTTGACCACCCAAGATTCCTTGAAGAGCACTCAGTGTGCACTCCAAGAATCCAAGGAGGAGATAGAGAAACTTCACGAGAAGTTGCAAAGGTATTTCCTACCCTCCTACAAACCATTCAGCCATATTCACAAGGATGACCGCATTCTTGAAAAAAGGGAGGAATATCATGAGATGCACTTAGATTTGCAGGTGCTTATGAAAAGCTATGAGGAAGAGAATATTGGACAAGCACTCATTGAGGTTGAGGCGAAGGATGAAGTGTTATTCTCTACCAGAAATATGGCTGATCACATTCCATATGGATCAGCAAATAAAAGTAATTATTCATCCATTGATTGCATGGATAGTGACATATTTGGAATGAAGACCTTGGGAGGTAAAGAATTTTATTTCTGAAATAATTTTTTTGTTGTGACGGACATTGTCTTGACATGTGAACAAAAACAAAGACTTATTTTGAAGCTATTATATACCTCCCATACACATGCACATGAGGTGAATTCTGAGTTGCATGTGCTTGAGGAGTTTGAGGTCAAGCAATATTAAGATCAAGCACTTGCATGGTTCCTAAGAGATTATGAGTTTCCTCTAGGAAAATGTTGTACAATTTTGGAGGAGGGACATGATCACACTGTCACTCAGAAAACTAATGGAGGAATTTGTGGATCCATTATCTTGATTGATGAGAATTGCAGGGATTTGGTTCACAATTCTTCACCCCACACCTATATTTCAACCACATCATATGGGGATGAAAATTTGGTGATATTGTAGGGATTTGGTTCACTTGCCAAGGAATAAAATTAGAAACTATATGACAAAATCAATCAGATGGGAAAAGGGAAATTGCCAAAATATATGAAAAAATAATTCAAGTACAAAAGACGAAACAATTGACAAAAGAGGATGCGGTTTCCTTTCTGGAGTTCAGTCATAAAAATAGGAAAGCAAAGAAAAGTTGTCGTAAGGAAAAATAGCAACTATGGGTCAAGGAAAGAAAATTTTCCAAATTTGATGAAGGTGGATGAAAGGGAAACATATTTATTTTATTACACATGCCAATTTCCTCAAGGAAGGTGAATTTGTGGCTAGGGTTAGAGTTTAGCAAGTGGTAACTTGCTTAACAAATGATTGACTTGCTCAACAAGTCACCCAGGTTTATTTAAACACAATTGGAGATCCATTTCTCATTTTGGATGTTTATTATGTTGATTTTTATGAATATAAGTATTCATTTCTGTGTGTTTTTCCTTAGTCTCTTGGGAGATGCACCCCAAGGTTCTCATTCCCTCTCTCCTCTTCCCCTCTTCTACCGTTCTCATTGCAGGTTACATTGGAGCTATGGAGCAGCCTCTCTGATTTGATTAAGGATTTGTTAGCAGCATATAGACATACATTTATGTATATCATATTTCATTAACAGGTCCAATATTTTTCAATATCTAAGGGTTCAAATCTCCATGCCCTTCCTTGTATTATGTCAATAACATACATTGTAATGATGGATAATGTTGAAGAGAGTTTTATATTTAATTGATGAGAGTAATTTTGATTTTATTGGCTTTCATATGATATCATAAACATTCTCTTAAATTTTTATTCCAATCTGATTCTAAATGGCTGAGATTTACTCATTTTAAGTGAACCTAGTCTAGATTTGCATTTGAAAACAACTAGTTTTTCGATTTATTGCATAAACAATGTTATTCTCACCCAAAAACTGATCCATAAGTTATTGTGGGTCACTGAAAGATCCAATTCCCCACAAATAAATTCATAACCTCTTTTCATTGTGGCCATACTGTCTTTTGGAATCCTCCAATGCGCAAGTTCCCCCTAGGCCAAAACTGCCTTATTTTCCCAAATTGATCCAAAACTATTATGGGATGTCCCAAAGTGTTATAAACAGTAAATAAAATTATTTTATGAGTGAAAATCACCTCTAAAAATTAATTAATCCTTTGGTCAGAAGATGGATTGATATTCCCTAGTTTCACGGTTTGGTGACCCAACAGCATGAAAGTAAGTTTCCGTGGTGCGGACTCCGAAATCTCAATGGTCCTAGATCTAAATGTGTTAGGAGAATGGATTTCCAAATATTTAATCAATCTTCATTGATCTCCTCTTCCCACTCTACCTCTGCAAAATTTCCCTACCTAAAACCTTGGTTTCTGTACTCTATTAGTGCACCCAATGGTAGATTTTGTAATTCAAAAATGTTAATATAAATTTTCAGAATTTAAGAGTTTTCAGGTCTATACACCATACTTGGGACATCACAAGATGGGAAATATGTATTGGTATTGTCAAATAAATAAATATACAAGTCATAGGAATGTGAATGTTACATAGGCTCATGAAGAATAAAAAGAAGAAACAGAGGTGAATAATCCTCCAGAGGATGGAGATGCTCTTTTGTTGAAGATAGTCTTGGTGAAGACCAAGAAATAGGTACATGAACTAGTTCAAAGGAAAAGTATATTCAAAACAAGGTTTAAGTCACAAGTTAAGTGTTGTAAAATGGTTATTGATAGTGGTAGTAGTGATAATTTGATTTCCACAGAGATGGAAGAGAAGATTGGATTGAAGATGATGAATCATCCCACTCCTAACAAAGTGTCATGGTTACAGAAAGGACATCAACTCTTGGTGAATGATCAGTGTAATGTAGAGTTCCATATTGGTACTTACAAGGATTAAATATTGTGTGACATAATTCCTATGGATGTGTACCATATACTCTTAGGGAGGTTATGTAAGTATGACAGGAAATCTATTCATGATGGGAGGAAGAATACTTATTCTATGGAGAAAGATGGGAAGAGACATAATTTGTCACCCTTGGAAGATGAAGCAGTTCAAGGAAGTTTAGGATTAAGCATTCTGTTGATGTCTAGAAAAGAATTGTTACAGGAAGTTTATAAATAAAAGGATCTACATTTTTCTCTTATTGGTAAGGCAAACGTAATTTTAACTTATACAAATATAGATGATTTTCCAGATGAAGTTAAAACTTTTCTTGATGAGTATGCTGAAATTATTGTGGATGAATTACCAAATGAATTACCTCCTTTAAGAAGTATTAGTCATCACATTGACTTAATACCTGTTGCAAGTTTACCTAACAAGGCATCATACAAATTAACCCCTCTAGAAAATGAAGAAATCAAACAACAAGTATAGGAGTTGTTGGAGAAGGGATTGGTGAAAGAGAGCTTGATTTTTTGTTCAATACCTATTGTGCTAATTCCAAAGAAATATGGTTGGTGGAGAATGTGTACTAACTCTAGAGCAAACAACAATATCACTATAAGGAATAGATTTGCTTTACCCAGAATTGATGATCTGATGGACTGTTTAAGTGGTTCAATATATTTTTCCAAAAATAGATTCGAAAAGTGGATAGCATCAGATTAGAATAAGGGAAGGGGATGAATGGAAAAAAACATTCAAAACTGATGATGGTCTATATGAGTGGTTAGTGTTTCCATTTGGGCTTACAAATTCACTCAGTACTTTTGTGAGATTGATGAATGAGGTTCTGAAATAATTTACTGGAAAATTTTTGATAGTATATCTAGATGACATCCTGTTTTTTATTCAGAACAGAGAAGAGCATTTAACACACCTTAATTTGGTGTTGAGGACTTTCCAAAAAAAGAAACTACCAATAAATTTGAAGAACTGTAGCTTCTTGAAAAAATAATTGGTCTACTTGGGGGTTCATGGTTTTTGTAGAAGGATGGAAAATGGATTCCGATAAAGTGCAAGCAATTTTAAATTGGCCATTTCCAAGGAATGCTTATGAGGTAAGAAATTTTCATCGACTTGATAGTTTCTATAGGAAGTTCATTAATAATTTCAATCCCATTTGTGCACCTTTAATAGATACTTTCAGAGAAGTAAACAACCTTTCCAATGGACTGAAAAAACTAATATAAAATTTAAATTATTGAAGAAGAAAATAACTCAAAAGCCTATTTTGGCTTTGTCGAGTTTTGATAAAGTGTTTCAATTGGAGACAGATGCTAGTGGAGCAGTAGTGGGAGCATTTTTAAGTCAAGAATAGAGTTCAGTTGCATATTTTAGTAAAAAGTTGAATGAAGCTAAACAAAAGTACTCTTCGTATGATAAACAATTATATGTTGTTGTGCAAGCTCTTAAAAATTGGAGACATTACTTAATTCCTAGGGAATTTGTTTTGTATTCTGACAATCATGCTTTGAAGTTCATTAATAGCCATCCTAAATTAAATCAGAGGCATGCTAAATGGGTAGACATTTTGCAGAATTTTACCTTAGTTGCCAAACATATAAGTGATAAGTCTAATAAAGTTGTTGGATCTTTGAGAAGGATAAGTTTGGTAATGCAGGAAGTTAAGATCAATACTTTTGGATTTTAAAATTTGATTTCTATGTATAAAGAGGATGCATATTTCAAGGATATTTATGTTTCCTGTGAAAATCCAGTTACCCAAAACAAAATCTAGTGGTTAGATTATATGATGCACGAAGTATTGTTGTTCAAAGACAGTAAGTTGTGTATTCAAAGATGTTCAATGAAGGATAGTTTAATTCAAGAAAAACATAGTGGGGGTCTCTCAGGACATTTTGGGCAAGACAAGACTTTTTCTCTGGTGAGTGATTTTTATTTTTGGCCAAATATGCAACATGATGTGAAGAAATTTGTAGAAGGATGGAGAGTTTTTCAAACATGCAAAAGGGAGAAGTCAGAAGACAGGATTGTACCAACCATTACCTATTCCAGCTAGGCCTTGGGATTCAATAAGAATGGATTTTGTTTTAGGTTTACCTAGAAGTTTGAGAGGTCATGATTCAATTTATGTTGTAGTAGATATATTTTCCAAAATGGCTCATTTCATTGCATGCAAAAATACTAATGATGCAACAAACATTGCTAATTTATTCTTTTCAGAAATTGTAAAATTGCATGTTTTTCTTTTGAGTATTGTGTCTAAAAGAGATACAAAATGTGCTGGTCATTTTAAGAGAACTCTATGGAACAAATTGGGGACTAATCTCAGTTTTAGATCTTCTTATCACCCTTAGACTAATGGACAGACTGAAGTGGTAAATATGAGCTTCGGAAATATACTGAGAAGTCTGGTGTATGAACATCCAAAATAGTGGGACTTAGATTTAGCTCAAGATGATTTCGCATACAATGATTCACCCAATAGAAGTACATGTATGAGTGCTTTTAAAATATTCTATGGGATGCATCTAATAGGTGTATATGAACTTATATATTTTGGAAAACAGGAAAAGATAAGTGCATAGGGGGAATATTTTGCAGTTAGTATGAATGAGCTACAAGAAAACATCAACAAGAGATTACATGAAAGTGTGGAGAAGTATAAACATAGAGCAGACCTAAATAGGAGAGAAGTGAATTTTTAGATTGGATATTTAGTGATGGCCTATATTAAAATAAGGTTCCCTAAAGGAACTTATAATAATTTGAAGCTTAAAAGGATTGGACTTTGTAAAGTTTTAAGGAAGTTTTTTGCAAATGCTTATGAAATTGAACTTCCTTCTAACCTTCATATTTCCCAAACTTTTAATGTTTTAGATTTATATCCTTTTAGATATGCAGGTATCTAAACATATGGTGTCACTTCAAATAGAGATGATCCAGCTATAGATTGGCAAGGAAAAATTACACAAAAATAACAACCTTAGATTGAATCCATCCTTGGAAAAAGAATCTTAAGGAAGATCAGGAACAAAATCTTTTTTTAATACCTAGAAAATGGAGAAATCAGCATACCAAATATGCAGCCTAGATGACAGAACAAGAAATTTCCAGGTACAATGTACTTTCTGAAGACTTAATGAAAAGTTGTTTTCTTTCCCAGGAATATGATGCACGAGCATCTAGCTCAAATTTCATTGACTGATAAATCGGCTTAGCATCCAGCTCGAAGTTCATTGACTAATGAGTTAGCTTGCCTTGTAATTAAGTTTTAAATGGATAGGTTTCAATGAAAAGTAGATAGAATTAGTTTTAAATTTGTAATAAGTAGAAATTTTTCCTTTGTTCTCCTTGATCCCTGCATGGATTTCTCAAGGATTGATCTTTGTCGATAGTGTTTTCTCTTATTAGGTTCTCAGGTCTAACTTAGTCAAATATGACATATTTTCTAAGTGTTATAAATTAATTTGAGTGTAATAGATCTAGCAGAGAACATAGAGATATAGAAGGAGTGGAAGATGAGAGAATAAAGAGTGTGCACAGAATGAGTGAATAAGTTGAATTCTGTGTGTTTTAAATTCTGATCAAGTTGAATAAAGAACAAAGGATTACATTCCATGTGTGTTTTGATGGATTCTTGGTTTTATATAAATCTATAGAGATATGGATTCATCCTGCATTTACTCCATATAATTATGTGTATAAATTATTTAGTTTCTGAATTGTAGGTAAATTGATCCTTTCAGTGATCAATTTGGCGAGCTACAAAGAAAGATCTCAGACAAGATCGAACAGAGAGGAAAGATCACAAAAGAAATCAACGGTTACAATTTGTTCCGCATCTAGAGAAAAATCAATGATAGAGAACTAATGCACAAGAATCGACGTTGCAGAAAACTTCAAAATTGCAGAAATAAGGAAACATAGAAATTGCTGGAACTCAGTTTTGATAAGACAAGTTTTGCTTCCCACAACACACGTGTGGGATAGACCGTTACGGCTGTAATGAGTTGCGAAAGTTCAATTTGAAAATTTGTAAAGTCATATCCCACAACCCACAGAGTTGTGGAAAAGGAGTTGTGAAAAAGGTGTTGTAGAAAAGGGTGTTGTGAAAAAGGAGTTGCGGAAAATGTCTTGCGAAATGACATTTGTGGAAAAGATAAGTTGCAGAAAGGTGGATAATGTGGAAAGGTGGAGATTATAGAAGAACAATATTGTAGAAAGGAACAGTACCTGAGTTAAATGTTTTAGAAAGAATATTTCAATCAGTAATTCAACCAGTAAGTTGAAATCTTAGATCTAGTTGGTCTTTTAGGCCATCAAGTAGGGTTGGTCAACTAAGTTAGGAAGCTCTAGATCCTCCTTGCATGTTAGATTACCTCATCTATCGTGGTAGTTCTTCAGTACATAATGAGAAGTAGATTCAATATTTTTTTTAATCAAATTAAATAGAAGTACGATAAAGGCCGGTGTTATTCAGAGTCATTCTCACTCAACACTACCTAATTTCAGTAACTCCTAGAGCTATTCAGAACCCAAGCTCAATGCTAAAAATTGAGAGTTATACTTAGTGCAATTCTAGAGCCTCTTTCTCAACAATAACGCTAGGATGTACCTGTATAATACACCTAAGGATACAATGACCAAGGATCCGATGCTCGAGATCTTATGCTCAAAATCAATTTTGAATGCTCCAGGGCTTATTCCGAACACTTCCAATCTTATAATTCATGTGCTCCAGAGCTTATGCTTGACACAAGATATCATAACTCATGTGCTACAGAGCTTACGATGAACACAATATTTCATAACTTATGTGTTCTAGAGCTTGCACTCAACACAAAAATCTCATCACTCATGCGCTTCAGGTTTTTCTCCCAACACATTACATAAAACAATCATGCATTCAATATTTAGCGCATTTTGTCACAAGAATCATCATAGTATATGCATTAAGGTAAATCACATAATACATCCAGTACATCGTACTATGACAATAATATCTGTCCATCAGGGTCCATGCCCAACATATACAATCTCATACATGATAATAAAACATATGCATTGGCTTACGCCAAATATATCTGACTAAACAACATAACTCATGTGCGGTGGGGACTTGATCCCAATATAAAAACATAAACATCAAAGTAACTCATGTGCAATGGGGCTCATTCCCATTATAGTTAAGCTCAAAATTTGGGATATTACAGTTGTACATAGATTGGGAAGTTTTCCTTACCTATCATTGAGTCTATCTTGGAGAAAATAGGGTTTCAGGTTGGATTTAATACTAGATACAAATTCTAGATTGAATCTCTCTTGAAGAGGTGACAATTCCATAATTCACATTGTTATAATAGTTGTTTGAGTAATGAACATTACCTCCATAAATAATTATTAAATAATATAATTCCTACTTAAGAGGTTGTCGTTACAATCGGAATTGACATTCCTTCATAATATTATTACTTTCATTGTGTTCTATTCAAATTCTAACTTCTTATATTAGTATTTTTATAACAAGTTCCTAAGGGAGGAGAATTATTCCTTATATAAACACTTACAATTTATTCTTATGTAATGCCATTATCATGGATAAAATCTAAATGGAGGTTTGGAATGTAAATAGAAATAGTTATTAAGGAACAGTATGTTAATCTATGTAATTAATTATTATTTACAAAAGTGAAATTATTTGTCAGAGGAGTTAACACAATGTTTAACTCTTAATAGGATAATAAAAGTTAAGGATAAAATTTAATATTGTTGAAGAGTTGTGTTTTTTATGTAGGAATCAAGATCCAACTCTATCTTAAGGTTGATGGGAGAAAAATATAGTTACTTATATATTTGTTTAAAGAACTAATAAGGAAACTTTTTAATGAAATATTCTAAATAGATGGCTAAGGATTAAGATTATACATTCTTAT
>LPNX011091662.1:128754-213808 GCA_001517045.1 Pseudotsuga menziesii | reverse complement strand
AATATATAGTTAAGTAATGATGTGTGGAAACCTACTGGGAAAGTTAAATGGTTCCATACCCTTGTTTAATATTTTGATTTAAAGGTAAATAGTTAATACCATGTAAGATAGTATTAACACGATAATATATTATTGTAGAGAATTAGTAATGCTTTTGTTGTATAGATGTTGAAGTATGGTAAAAAAAATTAAGATAATATTTAAGATTATGAGTACATTAAGAGGATTTTATTATTATCATTATTAGAGGAAAAGAACTAAGAAAAGGTAACTTTCTTGAGTAATTGAAAGATATTTAAGGATTTAAAACAAAAAAAATCCCACATTTCCTAAATTAGTAAGTTGTAAATCAAGTTTGTTACAAATTATATTAGAGCAAGTTTTCAACACTCAGACCTAATGGACTCAACACCATACAAGTGTGTTATGAATTTTGTGAATTGAATATGAAAATTTAATGTTACTTATTTGCAAGCATGCTATATAAATATTATTGTTTTAATGTTAATGATTGTCAAAGTACATGAACTAGTTCTCTTAGAATCGTGTGCTTGAATGCATGAACCTAGTTGCACAGCTGAAATGCAAAAATAAATATATGAAACATGAAATCTTGTCTTCATATCAACAAGGTAATATGCTTGATTTAATTAGATTTTAAAACTTGTGAATGTAAAAAAAATACATTACCATACTATCAGTAACTTAAATTGGTGTGCCTATGTCAATACATACTTATATTATTTTACATGCATCAGTATGAGTAGTGTGCAAGGCTATAGATAACTTGTTGAAAAAATTGTTAATGTCAATTAAATTTTATAAAGTAAAGTATGAATTTTTCTTAAGGTGTAAGTTAGTGGAAAGTAAGTACGACTAAATTATCGAGAGAGTAATGAAATATTGAAATTCCAAAAGAGAAAAATTGTTAAAGTAAGAATTTATGTAATTCAAATTAGTAACTTTCTAATATATTTTATAACTTGATTTATGAGTTTATGATGCAACTAATTTCTGGCAAGAAATTGTGAGTTAGGAATGCAAGGACACATGGCTACAAGAAGCACTGTTAAATGGGAATCGGTGAGATAATCGAAATAAAAAGATAAGTTCCACGATGGAAAAGGTAAAATCTATAATCTAATTAATTCCTTGACTATGATGAAAGGTTAGCAAGTTGTTATCATTTGATTAAATATTTGTATTATGGAAAAACAGAGTTTAGATAACTTTACATGCCAAGAATATTCTTTGTCAGATGTTTTTGAAAGTTTCTATTGAATTACTTGAGTATGGTAATCATACCATTTTTAAGAATGATTAGTTGCGTATATGGCACATCTATGATAAGGAAATTTCCTTTTTGTATAGTTGCTGTATGCATAAATATTAGAAGTATCAAGATACACAAAGCGATAATGTGTTGTTAAACATATTGGATGTATAATGTTATGACTTAAGTTTTGGAAGACTTAGTTAACCTAGGTTGATGTTGAATGGGTAAGCTTTGGAGCATCAAGATTATTAAGTTACCATGTGGATATGGTATTGAGATGACGGGCCCAAGAACATCAAGAATGTTCATAGTTATTAAAGGTTCTGTTGATGTGGGGTTAGTAGGCTCTAGAAACATTGAGTATGCTCAGTGATGACTATAACATTTCATGTACCATAACTAAAGAACTAAATATGAATATATCAAATATGTTAAAAAAATTGCAACAAAAGACTTACTAGAGAAGGAGTCATGAAACTTGTGAGCTGGTCATAGGGGATGCCCTAGGATATAAGGTTGTTAAACTTATAAGAGAATTTTATACACTAAACAAAATATATTTAAAACAAAACACACATAATTAACTAACTCATGAAGAGGACGAAGAAATTGGATATTTAACTACATGATTAAGCAAGAGAAATTGAGTTTGGTGTTTAGCATGTTGGATCTGGAGAACCTAAACTGTTTAGGATCTAAATTTTTCATAAGTAGTACAAAGTTTCCAGTGATCACCCTTATGAGGTCTTTGTCTCTGTTGAGCTCTCTATGATAGTAAATACCTAGGAAAATAGATACCAATGATCACCCAAAGGAGGTGTTAGGCTTTGAAGAAGAACTATTAGAGAGCACCCAGGTGAGGTGTTAGTTTTGTAGTGAATTTTTTTTTGAGTTTCTTAGAGATATGTAGGATTCAAGGCCTTGAAAACTTCCAATATATATGTAGGATATGCCTCTGAGAGCTATAAAAAGTTGGTGAATAGTATTGTCCTTGTTTCAAATTAATAAAAATATATACAAATTGAGGAGGCATGGACGTGAACTAGTGGTTTTGTGAGGAGATGAACCTCATGTATATGTATGTGCCAGAATTTCTGAAAGAATTTTCTATCTAAGTAAGTTTGGAACATCAAAGAAACACCAATGTGTGAATATTATTTTTGGTATTTTATGCACTATGATTGGCTGCAAAGTTATATATGAAGTGGATCTTGGTGTGAAAAACATGGTTAAATGATTGTGTTATGTTCTTTGATAATGATATTTATTTAGTATATGTTTTCAAATATGTGAGGAATGTATGAATATGCACATGTTATTTTAGTTTGAAATGATTGCTTTTGTTGCAAATCAAAGTGGAAAAGATTAGAAAACACTTGCACAAAGGTGATATCATATGGAATATATGGACATTGATATAAAAAGTGGAAAAACTATGTGCCATGAAATGAAAATGTATAAATGATTTTGTCACAGATTATGGTTTTTATATATTCCATGTGTCACTAAGAGATGATGCAAGTGCATTTGAGAGAAAGGTAAATTTCTAAAGAAGATGTTATTTATGCTTCTCTTGATTTAGCAAGGATCAAATCTACGTATATGTTTTGAGATAAATGTTGGAAATAGTTTCTTATTCTTTTAAAATAAACAGGTTGTGAAATATGAGGGAAAATGTAGGTTGAATACAAAATCTTGAAAGATTCCAACACCGAGGTGTGATGTACCTTTAAGGGGGGGAGTATGAAACATCCCCATTAAAAACACTATGAGTAATGTTATTTATTTTCCCAAGTTTTGAATTGCTTTGGTAGATATACGAGACTTGGGGATTGACTTAGTTGAACTAATTGGGGCATGAATCTACTAGGGTGGAGAGAATGGCTTGAATCCATGAGTTGATGAGGAAATTCATCTTAGTACCTTGAGCACTAAAGGAAAAGTGAACCATTTATGTCCACTTGATTCTCTTATGTTCTTACAATTCATCTTAAATAGACTAAATTATTATTCGTTGGCTAGCATTTAAAAAGCATGTATTTTTAATTATATAATGTGTTTAATAAGGTAAATCCAACTATTACTATTATGGACCTCGATGATACTAAAATATGACTAATTAGTATTATAATCATAATTTATTTCACTAAAGATATAAATACTCATCCTAGAAACCAATTAATTAATATTGTTAATATTGTATAGCTTTAATAAACTTGTACAAGAAAAGGGTCATTTTAAAATGGAAAATAATCTTCTAAAACTAGTAATCACTTATTTAATGAATTCGTTGGATTCTAAAATATTTGTTATTACAACAAAGCCAATATATATTTACTAATTAACAAAAATGTAGGAGAAACGTTAAAGGGATTCTTTTTGTAATTAGTTTGTTAGGTTTGGAAGGTAATTGACATCACATTATGGGGAAGCACTTTTTACAATGGCAATTATTATTGTTTTTTTTTAAACTCTCGCATGCAAAAGAATATGAGATAGGAAGACCATTAGGGTTTGGATTATTTTTGTTGGGATCTCATTTCAAAAGGTGGAAGTGTTTTTTAATGGTATTATTTGTCTCAATGAAGGATCCTGATTGCAGGGACAATTAGCACAACAAAAATGCATGGTAAAAATAAAAACGGTTAGGGATAAAAGGTATTTTCTCATTCAATGTCAAGAAATGAGAAGGAGAAGGAAGGAATGAACAAGACTAAAAATAGAGGAAGGAAACCTCACTTGTTTGTATGACAGTGGAGAGGAGAGAAAACTCTAGGGAAATAGCTTCAACATAGTGAGTGCTAAAAGGTGAGATGAATAACTTCACCAAAATCACATTTTTGGTGGTATCTCTCTCTTGACGAGAGTTAAGTATTGGTACCTACGTGCAAAGATTCCAATAATTAATGATCCGCTTACTAAGTTTGAAAAAATATGGAAGTCATTGGAAGGATGATCCGACCCCATCTGTAAGTCATTTTGATGTAGGAGCATTGTGGCATGCCAGAAATGTGATGAATTGATCATATGATATGGAATATTTTTATCCATTTTGATGAGTCAGACTTGGTTAGCGACAATAGGAGTGATTACGTATCATGAATCCATGCATGGAGATTAAGCCACAGTTTCTTTGTTTATGACAGGGATGTTTTCATCATGATTTGTAGTTGTTTGGTTTTAGTTGCAAGACCACTCAGTGTAGGGGGGTTACAGTTTAGATTAAATAGGTGGATTAAAGAAGTAGAGGGGGTTCTTTTTCTTCAATTCTGTTGTTTAGGATCAGAATTCTAAATTTGTTGAAAGATGGACTAACCTGCATCTGGTTCCACTTGTAAATATTTTGAATAGATTGAGGAAGAGATCTGAGCTATGTGTTTGTGTGGCTGATTAATAGGATGAGCAGATGTGTGTTTACAGTACTATTAGCCTCTATACATTTACAGTTTTGAATTATGAATCTGTGAAGAGCCAACTTCGACGGTTTCCTGAACATCTATGTATTTCTATGAAATTGTTGATTCACACATGAATTTGTTGCTTCAGTAGTCAAAATAGGTTGTAAATGTATGCATAGAAGTGCTGGGATACTAAATCGTAGATATTTTCGACTAGATTGATCGATTCTTTGATCAATCGATGCAAGCCATAGGTTTTCTACCATTAGCAAGCTTTGCAGAGAATGAATGAAAGAGATTGATTCTGCAGACAAAGATCTGACGATCCAGGAGAGATCCGCAACGAAAGTTGGAAGAGAGATAACAGATCCAAAGAGATATGTGAGATATGCATCAAAAATTAGATCAATGGTAATGGAGAATTCCACAAAGATATGACGGTCGTTAAGGTTGCAAGAGAAAAGTTACGAAAGGGAAGTTGCGAGGGAGTGACTTTGGAAAGTTGAAATCGCGCATCTCGCATCCCTCTTGTGTAAGAGATGTTGTGAAAGGAAATTCGTGTGGGAGAAACATTGGGTGGTTGGCATCTTGCATCCTGCAACCTGCTTACCGAAGGGCTATTGCGAGGGCTGAATTGCGGGAAGGAAATTGTAGCGTAGAATTTGGCCAAGGGATAAATTTGGTCATCCTGTTAAGTGTAGGGTCAACCAAATCTTGGAGGTGCTAGTTGGGTTGGATATGGTTGATCCAAACCTGCACCAATTTTTGTATCAGAGAAAGGAGAATCTCATGTGAGAGAGAAGCGTAGCAGTAGAATCCTAGAAAGAGAAAAGAAGAGTGCTCAAGAGGTTCTAGATAGAGGACCAGCGTTACCAAAAGACCAAGTATAGAGAAGGGGCTTGGTGAGGTATATTGTAGCAATGTGAAAGAGAACTATTATTGTAGAGGCCTAGTGCAAGAGGATGGATGCACGGGTAGGAAGAGAAATAGGTTGTGATAGAGGTTGTCCAGCAGTGAATGAAAAATTTAAGGAGGAAGTAAGGGAGCTTTGAGCGCATCTCGAAGCCATGGAGACATATTGGCAAAAGAGACCCAAAAGCAGGGGATGTAAGTGAACCTGAGGATGAAGAGAAAAGAGAGGAAGCTGCACCTATACAGGAGACACCTGAGCTAAGATATTTCAGATCAATTCTAGGAGAAACTTCAAGGTCGAAACCTGATTTGCTTACCTATGATAGAAGTCTCATTGTTGATCATCTCATTGACTAGATCAATGAGATGGATAAGTAATTTGAGTACGATGAGATAAAAGAATACAATAGATTCATATTAGTTGTGACATGTTTGAAAAGGCATGTATCGTTGTGGTGGGATAGTCTGCAAGAAGAAAGAAGAAGGAATAATAAGCTGTTGATAAAGAGCTAGGATATGATAGTACCAAAGATGGGGGATAATTTCTTTCCAAAATATTACGAGTTAATTATGTATAGACATGTACTGAACCTCTAGAAAAGATTGTTAACAGTGAGAGAATATAATGAAGAGTTCTACAAAGTAAACCTAAGGGCAGGATATGTGTAAGAATCAGCAGAAAAGGCTGTTAGATATGTCAATGGTCTAAGGATGGATATCCAAGAAGAGATCAGCACGATATCAACTAGAACAATGGAGGAGTATTACCAATGTACCTTGAGGGAAGAATAAAATATAGCGAGGAAGCAGATCTTTAATAGAGGTCAAGCATCGACCAAAGGAAGAGGAAAAGCAACTAGAAGAGGAGGATTTGGAGCACATAGGGGAGAGTCCAGTAACTCTAACCAACAAGAGAAGCTTGGTAGAGGAGGTGGCTCTAGAAGAAGAGGACCTTAACAAGGAGGTAGGGGTAGATGAAGAGGAAGAGACACAAAAACTTTCATTAGGTGCTACAAATGAAACTAGTTGGGGCATAAATCATTTGAATGTCTACAGAACGAAGACGTAGGATAGAGAGGATCCTATGTAGCTTAGAATGAGTAGTAGCAAGAAGAGTCGACAGTGGCAGAAGTATTTCCAGAGACAGGAGAGTCTTTGATGATGAATAAAGTATTGTTGAAACTAGAGAAGGACCAAGAAGATCCTGCTCAAAGAAAATATTTATTCAAGACCATGTTTAAAGTCTAAGGGAAGTACTGTAAGATGGTGATTGACAGTGGGAGCATTGACAATATTGTTTCCACATAGATGGTGGAGAAGCAGAGTTTAAAGAGGACCAAGCATCCTATTCCATACAAAGTATCTTGGTTACATAAAGGACATCAAATTCTAGTGAGTGAGCAGTGTGAAGTTGATTTCCAAACATGCCCATATAAGGACAATATTTTGTGTGACGTTATGCCCATGGATTTTTTTCATATACTGTTAGGAATACAATGGCAATTTGATAAGAGAATGACTCATTATGGTAGGATTAACTGTCATAGTTTTGAGTAGAATGGGATAATACATGTACTTCACCCTTTAAAAGAAGGTGGTACAATAGGAAATCTAGGACTTAAAGTCTTGATCTTGTCATGAAAAGAATATTTGCAATAGATTGAGGAGGAAGAGTTGAACTATGTTGTGGTATGAAAACCAAGAGTGGTGACACTGAAGACTAACTTGAAATATCTACCTGAGGAAATTCAGGAGATGCTGAGTGAGTTTAATGACATCGTGGTGGATGATTTACCCAATGAGTTACGACTAAGGAGGGATCTAAGACATCAAATTGACTTTATTCCAGGAGCTAGTTTACCAAACAAGGTACCGTATAGGTTGACACCTCAAGAGAATGAAGAAGTGAAGAAACAGGTCCAAGGATTATTGGACAAAGGATTGGTCTAGGAGAGTTTGAATCCATGTGCAGTTCCAACAGTACTAACACCAAAGAAGGATGGTGAGTGGAGGATGTGTACTGACTCAAGAGAAATTAACAAGATTACTATTATGTATAGGTTTCCATTACCAATGATGGATGATGGGATGGATTTCCTAAGTGGGGAAATTTGATTTTCAAAACTAGATTTGAAGAGTGGATATCATCATATTAGAATCACAAAAGGAGATGAGTAGAAGACAACCTTCAAGACAAATCATGGGTTGTACGAGTGGTTGGTCATGCCATTTGGATTTTCCACTGCACCAAGAAATTTTATGAGATTTATGAATTATAGTCTTGAGAGATTTCATAGGTAAGTTTTTGATAGCTTACCTTGATGACATTTTGGTTTTCATCCAAATAGAAGAAGAGTATCTGAAGCATCTGATACATGTTTTAGAGAGGCTGCAATAGGACAAGTTACTGGTAAATATGAAGAATAGTACATTTATGAAGCCAGAGCTAGTATTTTTAGGTTTTTTTATCTCAAAAGATGGGTTGAAGATGGATCCAGAAAAGGTGCAAGCAATCATTGATTGACCTTTTCCTAGGAACATATTTGAGGTAAGAATTTTTCATGATTTGGCGAGTTTTTATAGGAAATTTGTAAGGAATTTTAGTGGTATTTGTGCATATATTGTCAAGGCAATTAAGAAGGACAGACAACCCTTTCAATGGATAGCATAGTCTGAAAGGATTTTTCAGTTCTTGAACAAGAAGATCAATGAACAACTAGTATTGAAGTTACTAGAATTCAAACACCATTTCCAAGTAAACTGTGATACGACTGGAGTAGCAATCGCAGCTGTAGTCAGTTAAGAGGACATGCATATAGCATATTTTAGTGAGAATCTAAATGATGCAAAGGATAAGTATTCACCTTATGATAAGTGTTTTTGTGCTATTGTTGAAGCAATGAAGCATTGGAGACATTATTTGATGCCTAGAGAATTTGCATTATATTCTGATAACCATGCATTGTAGTACATCATGGAGCAACCTAAGTTGAACCTGAAATATTTCAAGTTGGTTTTCTTACAGAGCTTTAACTTTGTGTTGAAACACATAAGTGGACAGTCAAACAGAGTATTTGATGCCTTAAGTAGGAGACTGCTGATTATGCAAGAGAATTAGATCCAAGTCTTGGGATTTGAGCAGTTAAGGGATTTGTATGAGACTGGCATTGATTTCTAGGAGGATTATAGGGATTGTAATAATCTAGTAGAGGTCTACAAATAGCCATGGATGGATTATACACTATAATATTGTTTACTCTTCATAAAAACTAAACTGTGTATACCAAAGTGTTCCATGAGAAAGAACTTGATACAAGAACACAATGGAGGTATGACAGGTCACTTTGGAAGTGATAGAACCTTTGTATAGTTGGGTCATTTATATTTTTGGCTAAGGATAAGGTATGAAGTTCAGAAGTTTGTAAGTAGATGCAGAGTATGATAGCATGTTAAAGGAAGAAGCGAGAACATAGGGTTGTATACACCATTACCTATTCCAACTAGGGCTTGGGATTCTTTGAGTATGGATTTCATTCTGGGTTTACCAAGAACTCAAACGGGATATGATTCTATCTTCATAGTTGTTGATATATTCACTAAGATGACACATTTCATTCCATTCTACGAGACTAGTGATGCTACACACATTGATAAATTATTTTTCAAGGGAGTTGTGAAACTACATGATTTACCTAGAAGCATTATATTAGACAGATATGTGAAGTTCATAGGTCATTTATGGAGGACCTTCTGGAAGAAGCTGGGTACCATACCAAACTTCAGTTCAACATATCACCCACAGTCTAATGGATAGATAGAGATGGTAAATAGGAGTTTGGGGAACATGTTGAGAAGTTTGATTGGATAGAGACCTAAACAATGGGACACAATGTTAGCTCATGCTTAGTTTTCCTATAATGATTCACCAAATAGAAGTACATGGATGATTCAATTAAAAAAACATTATGGAATGCATTAAATAGGAGTGTGTGAAATTCATGACTTAGGTCAATTGGAGAAAAGGAGTGCTGATGGAGAAGAGTTTGCAACAAGGATTAGTGAACTAAAGGAGCAAGGGAAAGCAAGGTTGCAATAGAGTAACACTAGTTACAAGGCCAGAGCAGATTCCAAAAGGAGAGAAAAGAACTATGAAGTAGGAGATTTCATTGTAGCATATCTAAAGAGAGACAAGTTTCCAAAGGGAGAGTATAAAAAGATGAATATGAAAAAGATTGGACCCTGCATGATACTCAGAAAATTTTCAGCAAATGCTTATGAGTTAGAGATGCCTACTGGAGTTGATATTTCACCAATTTTTAATGTTGCAGATCTATATCCTTATGTTGTAGGTGATGTTGGAACCTTTGCAGAAGGTGAAGATCCTACTGAATACTTACAATGGGTGGGGAATATTCATGTGGCATAACCATTGGAAGTTGAGGTGATTATTGACACTAAAGTGGCAAAGAGTACGAGGAATAAGGACTATCTGGATTATTTAGTCAAATGGAAGGAGCGACCAATAGAGGATTCTACTTGGATGAGCACTGCAGAGTTGGAAGCCAAGGGTTTCACTGTAGCTGATCTAATGAACAAGGGTTCATAATTTTTCACCCTTGTAAGTCTGATGCAGGAGCATTGTGGCATGCTAGCAATGTGATGAGTTGGTCACATCTTGTGGCATATTTTTAACCATTTTGATGAGTCATAGTTGGTTATTAGCAGTAGGAGTGATTGTGTATCATGACTCCATGCATGGAGATCAAGCCACAATTTGTTTGTTTGTGATAGGGATGTTTTAATCACGCTTTGTAGGTTTTTGTTTTCAGTTGCAGGACCAATCAGTGTAGGGGGGTTACACTTTAGCTTAAATAAGCGGATTAGAGAAGTATAGGAGGTTTGTTTTCTTTATTTCTATTGTTTAGGATTAGAATTCCGAATTTGCATGGAGATGGATAGACCTGCATATGGTTCCACTTGTAAATATTTTGAATAGATTGAAGAAAATATCTGAGCTGTGTGTTTGTGTGGTTGCTTAATAGGAAGAGTAGTTGTGTGTTTACANTATTATACTTAAGTATAGTATTCTAGGCGATTGTTTTGGATTGAAAAAAACATGTTTATAGATAGGTAGGCGAATATTAAATATGAAACATAAAATTAACCCTGAAATGTGTAAAGTTTGGAGAATATTATGATAAAAAAACATATTTTAAGTAAATATAGGTGATATTAGACACTGAAAATTACCAAATAGCGAATTTTTTTTTTTTTTAAAACCAAAAAAAATCCAATTTAGGAAATTTCCGCACTAAAAATTACCATGGTGTACAGTATTATTAGCCTCAATGAATTTATGGTTTTGAATTGTGAATCCAAGAAGAGACGACTTCGACGGTTTCCTAAACATTTGTGTATTTCTATGAAATTATTGATTCACGCATCAATTTGTTGCTTAATTAATCAAAATAGGTTCTAAATGTATGCATAGAAGTGCTAGGCTACTGAATAATAGAGATTGCAGGATGGATTGGTTGATTCTCTGATCAATATGTGCAACCCGCATATTTTCTACCATTAACAAGTTTTGCATAGATTGAACGATGGAGATTGAGTCCGTAGATAAATATGTAATGGTCTAGGAGAGACCCGCAATGAAAGTTGTGAGAGAAATAATGGATCCACAGATATTTGTGAGATTTCCACCAAAAAGTAGATCGATGTTCGTGGAGAAGGAAGCAAATATATGATGGTCATAAAAGTTGTGGGAGAAAAAATTGTGGAAGGGAAGTTGCAGGGGACCAATTTTGGAAAGTTGACATCCCGCATCCCACAAATGGCTTGCGGAAAGGTTGTTATGGAGGCTGCATTGCAGAAAGGAAATTTTAGTGTAGAATTTGGTCATCCTGCTAAGTGTAGGGTCAACAAGATCCTTGAGGTGTTGGATGGGTTGGTTGTGCTTGATCTGAACTTGCACTTCATTTGTATTGTTCTACTTATGTTTTATGTATTGTTTATCATTGTGATGAAATAGGTTCCCTCTATTAAAAGGATAGATGACCGTATTCATTGAATACACACATTTACTTATTATTTATAATGCTTCCAGTTTGAGTTCATAGGGAATGATATCTTTGTGGAGAACCAATTCCATATATTTATAAGCTGAGATATCACGGTTTACACATATCTTTCCTAACCATCATAAAGGGTCAATAGGGCAATGACTCTTACTTTCTGTTTCTTCTTATCTCTTACCATTATAGGAGACAAAATTATCTTGAAAGTTGTCATCTCTTACCATTGTATAATGGAGAGAGAAATATCTCCGGGGAAAATCAATTTCTAGTTTCCTTATGAATATGAATTTGTAGTTACAAAAGAGAATGAGCTCTCTTTCCTTGGATAAAAGATAATGTATAATTATTCATTGTCGTATTTATGCACCGAGTCTTGTTGTAGAATCATGGACTGAGCCAGGGAAAAAGTCACAATAAATGTGTTATAAAAATACATGGGTAGTAACCTCACTCAAGTTTTAATTATAACTTTCTAGAATGAGATTCACTTGTTTATTTCTCTTGTGTGAAGAGATTCTCTACTGCACTGTTTTACAACTAATGTGAAACGAATTCACAATTTACTTTCAATTTCATATTCAATTCTAATGAAGAGAGAAGTCCTTTCTTGTAGTCTCTAAATTTATGCATGTGTTGGGAAGTTTTCCTTACCTATCGTTAAGTCTCTCTTGTAGAAAACAAGATTCCATGTTGGATTTAATACTAGATAAAAAATATAGAATGAATCTCTCTTGAAGATGTGACAATTCCATAATTAACATTGGTATAATGGTTGTTTGAGTAATGAACATTACCTCCATAAATAATTATAAAATAATGTAATTAGGACTTAATAGGTCATCGTTAAAATTGGAATTGACATTCCTTCATAATATTTATTGCTTTCATTGTGTTCTATTGAAATCGTAATTTCTTATATTTATATTTTTATAACAAATTTCTAAAGGAGGAGAATTCTTCCTTATATAAAAGGTTACAACTTATTTTTATGTAATGCCAATATCATGGATAAAATCTCAATGGAGGTTTGGAATCTCAATAGAAATAATGATTAAGGAATAATATGTTAATCTATGTAATTAATTATTATTTACAAAAGTGAAATAATTTGTCGGATGAATTAACGCAATGTTTAACTTTTAATAGGATAACTGTAACATCCCCTAAGATCATGGCTCGAAATAACAGAGTGTAAATAATTACACTAGGATCGTCAAATTTTTAGAAAGGTTATGACTTTCCTATCTTACCTATAAGTTATGAAGAAAGTTAAATTATATATATAACTTTCCTATCTTTCCCTTTTGTGGAAAGTACTAAAATTTTAACATTTAAATGTTGAGTTGCAATTGAATGAGCATTAAATGCCTTTCTATTTAGAAACTTTACAATGAGGCCTTCGCACTTGGTAAAGTATACATTATTTTTTACAATTATGTGATTTCACTCTCTCAATAGATTAACATGATTGACTGGTTGGTTATAGTAAAAAGAAAAATTTACCCCATTTCCTCGTTAATTTACACTGAGAGATTTCAGGTATGTTACAAATGGTATCAGAGCTCAAGTTGCAACAATTGGCGATTTATAGGTAGAACACAAAATAGAAGGTACAAGTTGGATAAAATAATGATTGGGTGGTTACAGATAACAAAAAGAAATAAGGTAAATGTCGGGGAAGACTTTCCCTCTTGTACTACGAGTTGTTTGTATTCTAAGGGATGAACTGTAAGTATATAACTAATCCATGTTGGACTGACTGATGTGACCATTAGAATGCAGATTAAAGAAAGTAGAAAATAAAATAATTATTTATTTTATTTATTTCTTTCTCATTTTCGTGATGAATGTATGATAAATTTTGAAATTCATTTAGAAGGAGATGCAATGACGAAGGTGAACTAACCTTGCAGCTTTTGCATGATAGGAAGTAAATGAGGGGTGCAAAGTTCCTTCGAGAAAGCTATGGATGGATGAGGATTATGCTCAAACTAGAGTGACCACTTGGTCATCTAAAGCAAGATAAGTACAATTTTTGGGGTTTTGAGTATAAACATGATTCTTAGAAAGATAAATTTTGTTAGCATTATCAAAAAGGGCCTTAGAATATTGTTAAATACATAGTGCATAGATTCATTACAATATAGTGTTGTGGGCTACTAGATACTATGTTATTCTTTGGGAATTCGAGAGGAATATTTTAGATGAAAATTAAACTAATACAATGAAAACCCTAAGAAGAAGGATCTAGACATTATACCCATGACAAAATTTGTAAAAATATTAAAGAGGACAACCATTCTTTGTTAGTCATATGACCTATCTCTTGTATCCCAAGTACCCGCAACAATTTTGAGGTGTCATATTAAAGGGAAATTGTATGTCACTAGAAAAATTTATTTTGTCATAATACACGTTTATCACATTAGTAAGTAAAATCATGGTATTATGATATATATTTACTAGAGGCATTAAACATTAATTAATAATAATTGCGGTTACAATTTCAAAGTGTCCTTAATGTTTTATGAAGTGTCTCCTTAACTTTCAATATTAAGTGATAACACCTCCTTTTTCAAATGTGATTAAAAATGTTGATTGAAAACATAGTAAAAGATCTTGTTAGAAGCACTCACTGTATGTATAGAAACGCATTGAAAAGTCAGGACAATAGATGGATGGCTACTTAATATTTAGTCTAAAGAAAATATTGACCATTTTGTTGTATGTTATTGGTAAAGGATTAATGGTGTTGTAAAATTATTTGCAATTGATTATTAGAGTTAAAACCACTTATGGGTAAATGGTGAGTTTAGTATTATTAACTTGGTATGGGTAATGATTATATGAAAATCTAAGAGAAAGTCTTCTACCGCTAAAATTTTCACCTTAGGACTATGTTATGAAATGTTGTGCTAACAAATAGTTTTGGATACAATTAGTACTTTATATGATGTCATGAAAAATGAGAACATTGAAATTGGTTATCGGTGGGAACCGTTACATGAAATATTAATTGTTATACAATTTGATATTGTGACTAACTATTCATGGTGAAGTCTAGGCATCACAGACTTGGTTATGGCAATAATATAGAGAGTCGTGATGGGAACCAAAGTTCCATGATTGCAAGAAACAAAATGAGATGAGAGGCATTTGGCACTTGTGAAACAGACAAGAAGAATGTACAGGACGTACATGTTTACATATATGTAAAGGAGGTACATGTTTCCCCTCGGCCAGCTAAGCACTAGTATGCATCCTAGGGACACCTAGGTGTAATAAATATCGTTAGACTTATTTCCACAAGAATTTATGTTGCAAGAGAATGTCACATGAGTAGGGGCTCTGTGAAGAACCTCCATGTATCATGGTGTTTGGAAAGGAAGCATTTGATCTCGATAAAGAACCTTGGATAGCACATGTAGGAGATATGCCTAAAAAGGGGAGATCATCCTCATGTTGGGTAGCTTGGATTAGTACTTGGAGTATTATTGGTACTGTGTTTGTTTGGATAGAGAGCATCAAAGAGTAACCAGAAGGAATTTTAATAATACTTGTAAAAAATATATATGCATTTTCATTCCTATGAGGCTTGCAAAAAGCACAAAAGATTGAAAATGATCAATGCAAAGCTGGAAGACATCGCAAAGGATGTAAAAGCAAGAAATGAAAACTTGAAGGGAAGTAAACACCAAATCTTGGTTGGATACATAACATCAAGGACGGTATTACTTCAAAGGGGGAAACTATGTAACATCCCCTCAAAGCACAACTGGAAACGATAGAGTGTAAGTAAAGACACTATAAGTATTACCCTAGCATCGTCAAATTTTTAGAAAGGTTACGACTTGTTTTATCTTACCTCTAAGTTATGAAGAAAGTTAAATTATATATATATATATATATATGCAAGGTTGAAATCCTTTCGTCGAAAGTACTAAACTTTTAACATTTAAATGATGAGTTGAAATTGAATGAGCATTAAACGCCTTTCTATTTAGAAACTTTACAATGAGACCTTCGCATTTGGTAAACTAAAACAAAATCCCCATGAATTCACAGGAATATTTTATACAATGTTAAGAAGCAGTATAAGACATATAATCCAAGGTAGCTCGCCCCATAGAGACTAGGTAAACATTGGGGTTTAATTCAAAGGAAGTGCTTTTTTCCCTCCCAATCAAGGGCCTAATCCATCTTAGCAATGAATGAGAGATAAATACCTTAAGAAAATGTATAAAAAAATACACATAGATAGCTCATATATTTATATATATTATATACTAGTTAATAATATTAAAAATATTAAAAATATATCAAAGACTGCAACATTTTGAGAATGCTTTGTTTTAACCATGGATAAATTTTTTGACACATGGGGAAAAGAAGGGATGGGACCTTCTTATTTTTGAGATGTGTCGATTAGGGACTCTTGACTCTACCATGTGCCCTCTTGAGAATTTATTAAAACTGTGACTTTCTACTTTAAAAGGGGGCGTAACTAGCCATGGAGGGGGTTCAAGGAGGGAATGAGAAAAGGCATATATGATCTACATTTTGGAGAATCTATTTTCAGATGAAGGGTGAATCCATCATAGATCTGTGATTCATTGAGCCCGTGAGTTCATTTGATATCCCTCCAAGGTGCTGCATTTTCTTCCCTTAGTGATGGGATCTCTTTGTTGTTTGTGAAGCCTGAAATTCCAGATCTAGAGATATTATTCAGTTGTGTTTGTACCTTGGGTGTACTGTACGCTCATTCCCACTACCTTGAGGTTTGGGGTTTGGGATGTGTGCTGGCCAACAATTTTGTGGACCCATGGTATTGGGTTAATCGTAGTATTTTCCCATGGTATTTCCCCTATAAAATAAAGCATTGTAACACGACTATGTATGGTATTATTTTGTATTGTAAACAATCTCTATGATTATGTGGGAGAGACTGTGAGAATGTGAAGAGGAAGTGCAACGGTTCTACTGCAGGTTGTATCCCTACATCTTTCTAGACTATAATAAAAGGACTAGCAATTTCTTTGTGGACGTAGTACATCGTTTGGGTGAACCACGTTATATTTGTGTCTCTCTGTAATGTGTTTAATGTGTTTTTCTTCTTGTTTGATTATTTACATGTATATGTGTTATTTCTCTGGGGTCCTATTTTCTGACGATTGGTATCAGATCCAAAAGGTTTATTTAGCTGGTAAACTTGCAGGAAAGAAGGGTTCTTGGTTCGAGTGGGAGAAATGGAAGAAGAGGGAGAGTTTAGGGTTGATAAATTTAATGGCCAAAACTATCAGTTATGGAAGATGAAAATGGAGGACTATCTATACCAGAAGGATATGTACCTTCCGTTGGGAAAAAAAGTAAAATAGCCGGTAGCTATGAAGGATGAAGAATTGGACGTTCTTGACAGAAAGGCACTGGGAACATGTTGTGCCTCTACCCAACAGCCTCTAAAAAACATTATTTCATCAAACAAAATCGTATTTTGTTTTGATGAAATGTTTGAATTTCATATAGCAAACCTAAAGAATTGATAGCTACTGAAATGGTGACATTCCAGAAGCTACTGAAACAATGAAATTAAATGTTTTTAAAGAAAAACCTTTGCGAGTTATGGATTATTTAACAAAATCACTACTTTGAAATTATTATTTTGAGTGGATTTGCATTGAAAATCAAGGGATAAGGGTTAATAATTTGTCATAACCTAATTTTGAAATCTTATCCAAATATTTATAATATTATTTTATTATGTGATTTTATTATGTGATTTTGTTATCGTAAATATTGATAAGGTTTAAGGTTGATTATTTTATTTTCTGGCACCTTATCAAAGTTCATTCGAATTATATTTCCAAGTATTTTTCGTTCAATTTACGAATTATGCATAACACAACCTTATTATTTGATCTTGATCTTTATGGGATTCATATGTCATCTTTATTATTGCATGTAAAGGTCGAGGTTGATACTATGGGTTATCAGATTTGTATTTCTCATAGCATGTCTCCCACTCTTGAAGGTTGAAACTATTCTACAGTAAGGTTGATATGTTGGTCCTTTGTGTATGAAGGTCTTCTCCAAATTATTGATGGTCACATTTTTATAAGCTGGTTTAAATTACTTACGTGAAATTATTCCTTATAATTCAAAGTAATTTTTGTGTTTCATTAATTATTTATGTTTCCAAAAATTAATTTATTCAAGGAATATATATTCATGATATATGGGGCCAAAGTGTATACATTTTTATGAAAGGAAACTTCCAACTCTTGAAATTGTTTTACCTTCCCGACAATCTTACCATTATCATAATGTAATAATGATTTTTATAAATAAAATTTATGCATTTTTGTTATTGGTTTAAAGGGGACAGTTGATGCTGAAATGATTATGGGATGATTATCTTGCAATATTTTCTTCTATGAACGTGATCAGCAAGAGAAGCCAGCTCACCGATTTATATAAACGAGGATACCTATTTTTATAATTTGCCAGCATTACTAAGAGAGAAAATGAATGAAACTGTCGGGATTATTACTATGAGAAACTCAAGCAAAATAACCGATCGAATATCAAATTTGTCAGCATTTAGGTTACTAATGTATTCAATCGACGGTTCATTGGAAAAGCGAAGATACTTCATCTTTTAACCTGTCTATTACATATTTACGCAACTTTCATAAACTGCAGTTTAATATATGTTTTCAATGTGCAGGTAAAAGATGAAGCGTATACACCAGTTTTTCCATAACAAAAATAGAGAAGCAGCTGGCGAGATCAAGGGATTGGTTCGCTATCTAATTCAAGTTTATGGGCCTGAAGTGGAGGAGAGAAAGATTTGTTAGTGAAATAGCAATTCGATTGCCCAGCTCATGGATTGATTCATTATCACAACTATTTCTAGAGCATGTGGAGCATTCATGGCTAGATTGGAGGAGATTGTTGTGATTCTGGAATCGTTAGATGAAGAAAAAGCAGGCTACGAATTTCGTTCTCAGCTGTTAACAGAAAACGCGTTCTCAACTGACAGGCGTTTTTCTGGGCCACATTGTGAGCAAATGGAGACGGTTCTAAAAAATTCGCCACATGGGTTTTCTTTAGAACGGACCCATTTAATTTTACTCAGGTAGATTTCACCAGAACGTGATGGATTCTAGGATATTTTCAGGATCCTCTGAACGCAATTTTGGCAGTTGCGGCCGGAAAAAATTCGCCTATGTAAAACTCAATTTGGATTCCATTTTTGTTTATTTAAGCATAATGGAATTTGATGGTAGGAGGGGGGGCCTGCTACTGCTTTAAATATTTCTCTTTTGAAAGCTCTAGAAACAATGCTGCCAGGGAGGAACTCTGTTTGAAGAATTATTTCTTCAAGAAGATCTCAATGCTTGATTGCTGAAGAGTTGGAGTGCTCAACAGTGCCAAGAGAGATTTATCTTCCAGATCTGATGAGATGCTGCCAGTGGGGGTTGATAGTTGGATAAATGAGAGGACAAGAATGTGGTTTGATTTACCTGTGACTTTAGACAGTTTCCTGTCTGCTACTACGATTTTTTGAACTGGTGATATTTAATATATGTTTATAGTTTGTATACTTGGCATATAGTTTATGATATCTATTAGTATTGTCATCACTTTTCTATATTATCCATGTTTGTTACAAAATTCTTTAAAGAATTTTGCAAATATATGTCTTTTATGATTATCGACTTTTAAATGTCTCGATTTTGCTGATATATCATGTTGTGTATTTGATGATTGATATAGTTTCTTATATGACATGTAATGATTACTGTATGGTTTTGTTAAGGTTTAAATTTCTTTTAATATTATCAAGGGTATTCATACAGTAGTTTTATCAGCAGGATTTGATTGCAGGTTAATGTTATTTAGCTCCTGATCGGGATTAGAATTAGAATAGATTTGTCAATTATCTTATTTAAAAAATCTATTCGAATCAGATCTCTGCATATGTATTACATTTGGATTATTTCTTGTAATTACTGTGCAAATGTATGAAATATATCTCTGTTAATACTCAGTTTTCTATTCTTGTATTTTAAATTAACTTCTTTAAGTAGATTTAATTTAACAGTTTGCGCTTGTAATATATAACATTAATTAACCTTTGTAATCATAGGTATAGGTATGATTAAAAATCAGTAGCGTTAGCATTAACCATTAGACTTCCGGGCCAACAGAGCCTTTAAACCTGTCAGAAACAAGCATCCCAAACAGCTTGGAACCTACTCTAAGGATCCCGGTATGGGTTGTTTTCCCCGTTACGTGCATAATCACATATGCCCATCAACAGAACAATACGGCTGTGCCTAGCTTCGTCAGTGGCTTTCAATATTTCGAATGAAAAAACAATAGAGGGAATGATGAGCGCATTGGGTAATATCTACAAAAAACACTCGGCTTCCAACAAGGTATTTTTAATGAAGTGTTTATTTAATATGAAGATGTCGGAAGGTGGATCTATTGCCGATCATTTAAATGAGTTTAATACACTTACCAGTCAGTTAAGTTCTGTAAAAGTGAACATTGATGATGAGGTTAGGGATATTCTAATTTTGTGTTCATTACCAAAAAGATGGAATAGCTTGGTCATGGCTGTAAGTAACTCTGTCCCTAGTTCAAACACTCTCAAGTTTGATGATGTTGTTGGTGTTATTCTTAGCAAGGAAATGCAAAGAAAAAGCACAGGTGAGACATCAGGTAATGCATTGAACATGGAGACAGAGGGAGACATAAGGAGACAAGAAAGAGACCAGGTAACTGCGGTAAGTCTGGAAAGGGCAGATCCAAGTCCATATTCAGAAAAGTAGAGTGCAGGAACTGTGGTAAGAAAGGACACCTGAAGAAAGACTGCAGAGCTCCAAATAAGAAAGGAGACAAATAGCAAGAGACTACTTAGGAAGCGAATGTAGCAGGTGATGTGTTACAAGATGCTTTGATTCTTGCATTAGATAATACTAGTGATTACTGGGTAGTATATTTAGGGGCTTCATGTCATGCTACACCCCATAGGAAATTCTTTCATGATTATGTTCAAGGTGATTTTGGGCATGTGCTATTAGGGGATGATAAACCATGTAAAATTGTTGGAAAGGGTAAGGCACGCATTAAGTTAAATAATGGAAATGAATGGATTCTAAAATATGTAAGGCATATTCCTACTATGAAAATAAATCTGATCTCAATAGGGCAGTTGGGAGATGGTGGTTGTTTGTTTACATTTGGAGAAACGTGGTGGAAGGTCACTAAAGGATCAATGGTAATAGAAAAAGGAGATAGGATAGGTACGTTAAATTTATTTCCACATAATACTGATTATTCTATCTTTGTAGCTTCCATAGAAATAGGTGCGGTGTTGTGGCATCATAGGCTTGGCCACATGAGTGAGAAGGGGATGCAGATTCTCCACTCAAGGAAACTGCTTTCAGATTTGAAGCAAGTAAGTTTGGAATTCTGTGAGAACTGTGTTTATGGAAAAAAAAAGAGAGTTAGTTTTCTCAGGGTTGTGAAACAAACGAAGAGTGAAAAGTTAGAGCTTTTCCATACAGATGTATGGGTACCAACTCAGGTAAAATATCTTGGTGGCTCTCGTTATTATGTTACTTTTATTGATGATGCAACTAGAAAATTTTGGTTTTATTACATTAGACAAAAATATGATGTGTTTGATACTTTTAAGAAGTGGAAAGCTTTTGGCTGAGAATGAGATAGGAAAAAGGTTGAAATGTCTCATATCTAATAATGGAGGTGAGTACTACAGCAAGGAGTTTGACAGTTACTATTCACACAATGGGATTCACAGAGAGAAGATAGTCCTTGGAACACCACAAGAAAACGGTGTGTTAGAAAGGATGAACAGAACGATCATCGAGCATGCAAGGTGTATGAGATTGCAAATAGGGTTTCCCTTATTGTTTTGGGCTGATGTTGTAAACACTACTGTTTATTTAATAAATAGAGGGCCTTCAAGCGCTTTGGATGGTGGCATTCCAGAGGAGACATGGATAGGTAAATAGTTAAAATACTCATTTCTAAGAACTTTTGGTTGTGAAGCATTTTTCCATATTGATAAAGACAATAGAACAATTATTGAAGCTAAATCCAAGAAATGTACCTTTATGATGATTTTGGCTATCATTTATGGGATTATGAAAAATATAAAATCATTAGGAGTAGAGATGTAGTATTCAACGAAAAGTTAATGTACAAAGATCAGTTGCAAGGAAAGAAAGTGGAAAAGGAAAACAAAGAGTACACAGTGCTTGATGAATTCATAGAAGATGAAGTTCCAAAGGCACCAGAAAATCAAGAGCAGCAATAGGTACCTAAAACTCTTGCAACTGTAAGAAAGTATACCAAGTTAAGTAGACCCCCTGAATGATTCTGTCCTTCACTATATTATTTATTGATGACTAATTCTAGTGAACCAGAATGTTATGAAGAATCAATGTAGGTAGAAACTAGAAAGAAGTGGGAGCAAGTCATGGATGAGGAGATGGACTCATTGGTAAGAAACCAGACTTAGGATCTAGTTAAGTTTCCTGCAGAAGAAGGGGCATTGTAGAATAAATGGGTTTATAGCTTGAAGGAAGAAGATGGAGGCAAGAAGCGGTACAAGGATAGACTTGTTGTAAAGGGGTTTGAACAAAAGAAAGGTATAGACTTTAATGAAATATTTTCTCTTGTTGTTAAAATGATTTCAATTAGAACTATTTTAAGTATAGTGGTGGTAGAAGATTTGCATCTTGAATAGTTAGATGTAAAAACAACCTTTCTCCATAGGGACTTGGACGAAGAGATTTATATGCAGCAGCCACTGGGCTATGAGGTCAAACATAGAGAGAATTTGGTTTGCAGGTTGAAGAAGAGCTTGTATGGCCTGAAGCAAGCTCCAAGGTAGTGATATTTAAAATTTGATAAGTTTATGACAAAACAAGGTTATGATAGATGTCATTCTGACCACTGTGTTTATTTAAAGAGGTTAGATAACATAAGATATATTATCTTGTTATTATATGTGGATGACATTCTTGTTGTAGGGTCTAACATGCAGGATATAAACGTGCTCAAAAGAAAAATAGCTAATTCATTTTCGATGATGGATTTGGGTGCTGGAAAGAAAATCCTTGGTACGAGAATAACAAGAGACATGAAAAATTGCAAAATGACTTCGTCTAAAGGTGAGTACATAGAAAATGTGTTACATATGTTTAGAATGCAGAATGAAAAATCATTTAGTACACCTTTAGCCAGCCATTTCAAACTAAGTAAGGAGATGTGTCTACAGACACGGGAATAAATAGATTACATGTCCAGGATTCCCTATTCATCAGTGGTTGAAAGCTTGATGTATGCCATGGTGTGCACAAGACCATATATTGCACAAGCAATGGGAGTTGTGAGCAGGTATATGAATAATCCAAGTAAATAGCATTGGAAAGAAGTACAGTGGATTCTGATGTATTTGAGAGGTACCACTTCACATGCATTATGTTTTGGAGGTTTGGACACTATTCTATAGGGATATGTTGATGAAGATATGGCCGGTGATAAAGAAAACAGGAGGAGCACCATAGGGTATGTGATTAATGTGGGTGGAACAACAGTAAGTTGGATTTCAAAACTGCAACAGGTTGTTGCACTTTCAACAATGGAAGCAGAGTATGTTGTTGCTATAGAGGCTAGTAAGGAGATGATTTGGTTGCAAAGGTTCATCGGAGAATTGGGTGAGAAGCAGGAGAATAGTAGGCTATACAGCAACAACCAGATTGTCATTCATCTTGCAAAGAAATCAGCCTTTCATTCGAAGATTAAACATATACAGCTCAAGTACCACTTCATAAGATTTGCTCTAAATGAAGAACTGTTAAAACTAGAAAAGATACATACTAGCCATAATCCTGCACACATGTTGACGAAGGGAGTAACCAGAAAGAAACTAAGTTCCTGTTCAGTTTCTGTTGGCCTTCAAGCATGAAGGTGAAAATAAGAAATTTTCCAACTCTAAGGTGCAGAGCATAGTCCAGCAAGTGCAGTGGCGGTGGAGTTGCTGTGATCAGTCTCCAAGTGGCATATTGTAATACCCTGGTTTTGACCCCATTTGAATTAAAAGTACATGATGTATATATTTTAATTAATCATGGTGCGGGGAAAAAGGCAAAATCCCCACCATCGATTTTGTTGTGTTATGTTTTGGCAATTACGATCGTTGCCGATGGTATATCATGCCATCCAACAAATTATAGTTTTGGCATCATGTAAATATGCACTTTAATTAAATTGAACCTACAACTAGCTACGACAGTGCAATGATAATGAAAAGGGCATGATTTTCCTAAGGATAAGGAGGGGATTGTTAAACCTTGAGCCTTTGGGGGGGAAATCCGTGTGTCAGCTGTTAAACCTTTGATGTTAGTTGGGGCAATTATTGCTGAGTAGTGGTGGGTGTGGCAGGATTGTCAGTCCTTGCCCATGTGCCCACTCCACCAGCAGACTCTTCATCTTCACGTCGCGTGGGCAGAGAAGCAACCTTCCCATTCTCTCCACTCTTTCACGACTCCATTCGAGAATTCATGGCCATATTCCATGGGGGTTTTCTTTCCTATCTCCATGCAGGGGTTGGATTGGCCCATCCTCATGCAGAGAGTCATTCTCTGTTATACCAAAATCCTGTCACCATCATGTGATAATACATTTGACATACCTACTTGCCCTAAATCCCAGCTTCTGGAGTGGAAACTAAATGGTTTTTCATCAATATTACATGAAAATTCCGAGCACCATGCATGCCCCTTTATCCAGGAGTGGTACCCATGCTCGAACCACCTTTCATAAGTTGTCCACAAGCAGTGCCACTGCCCATTTCCCTTGGTCCATAGGTGGTTATTACCAAAACCACTCTGTCATAGAAGGAGAAGTGTGGTACCCTGGGTAAAAATGGAAAAGAGAAGTTTCTCGAGGCTTCTAGACGATAAGCCTCATGTACTACCTTATCCCTACTGCTGTGGGTTGGTTGAGCTCGAGATCCCTCATCCTAGGATCTTAGAGGCCACCTCACCCACTAATTTCTCAACCATCTCTATCCATAAAAGCCCTACAAATATGAGCTCATAGCCATGGTTGAGGAGAGAACATTGAAGGTATTCTTATGCTGTCGGTTTGATTCTTGGCCCAAGATCATTTGGAGATAGCATAGAGAGCTAGAGTTGGAGCTTTTGGGGATGAAGAGCTGGTTTCATGGAGATGCATGTCAACACTAAGGCTTCATTGTAAAATTCTTCATATTTCTAATGCAAGTTGATTTCTATCCCACATATGATGTTGTTTTTGTGATTTCACATATATATGTTGCTAGATTCCTTAGTCACTAGCATAGATTAGTAGATCATATTCTGGTTGCTTTGATTCGTTTTGTGTTGAGATTTTTTGCAGGTACACAGGTGAACTGTCAAAGCCTTATATTCCAGATATCTACATCATCTAGGGAGAGTATTTAACCTTTGTCCTCTATTTGTTCTAGATCTGAACCATTCAGACCAGTGGAACACTTTGCTGTCTGTAGGATGTGAAATATTCCAGCCAACAAATCTGGTGACTCTACTGGGGAAAGTCCTATCAGTTGTTCTGATCTTTCTCAATTTGCAACTCTTGTTCGAATCCAGGCTCCATTTTCTTCAACTCTCTTCAGTTAGATCTAATTTCTAACTTGCATTAATTGGGTTTGAAATTTCTAGATCTATTTAGATCTTAATCATTTCCATCTGTTATGCTCTGTTTCCATACTCAATTCAGTAGTGTTTACCTTGATCTAGTATTTTTCTGACTGTATCCTTCATTCTCTTTGCGTTTTGGATTTTTATAGGGAACCGCACATGTTCTATTGGCAAGGAGTGTGCCACTGCCTGAGTCTAGTTAGCCATAAGCGGTGCCACCATCTGAGTCCAGTAAGCAAGGAGCAGTTTTGCCTCAAAATCTCCTATCAGAAGCTTCATCTGCGTGGTGTCAGGTAGGCCCTGTTCCAGATTTCGTATTTTTATTTTTGTGTCTTTTTGGCTTACTTTTTGATGAAAACGAAGTGTATTTTTGAAAAAAAAATGCTCCCTCACGACCGAGAGGGGCGATGAATTGTGCATTCTGCAGTGGCTTTGATTGTTGTATTCCCTTTTCATTCAAAGAGAGTTTATGTTTCTTGCATTGGAGTTTACATTCCTTTCTTTGCTTGAAACCTCTTGCTCCTTTCTGTAGATATCATTCATTGGAATTGGAAATATACATTTAATTTTCGTGAGTAGGTTTTTGTCTTGTTTTGGACTTGGAATGCATGAGTGATCCATGTTGTTTTGAGTCTTTCCTTGCTTGGGGTGATTCTTGTTTCCTTCCGCATGTTGATTTTTTATTGCTTGGTCGAAAAGATTGGTTCTTCATTTCCTTGTCTGTTTCAAAGAGAAGTTTTAGTTTTCTCTATCTTTTGCTTTATTCGCAAGTTTGTTGAATGATTTTCTTCTTGTTTTGTACATGATTGTTTGAAATTCTAGATCTTACTTTCATTGAGAAGAAATATCTGTTTTCAACTTTGCGTACATTAGAGTTAGATTTGTTTGGAAACGTTAGTAAAATCATCTTTCCATTAAGTTTTAATGCGTTTTTTTCAAGCATGAAAATATAGGAAACATTTTGATTTATGTTATATGTTCTCTAGATCTCTTTTTTATTTGCTTTGAATATTGTTTGGGGCGCATTGAGATTTCACTTTTTGTTTGAAAAGATAGAATTGCATTTGCATTTGGGTGTGCATTTTTGGGAAGAAAAGTAAATCTCTCTCCCTCTCTTAGGTAGAATTTCATTGAAGAGGAAAAATTGCATTATCATATAGATCAGTGTGCATCTTCTTTAATTTCAAGTTTTCACTCCATGGTTCCACCTAAACGCACAAGATAAAATTAATAGTAGTACTAGGTTAAAACTTTTAGCAATTTGAGTGATAAGTTAGAGACGTGTTCGGGCATCTTTAAACGTAGGATCCATCATTATTTGTCAGCATTACATCTCAGGACTCACGCGGTTCTTCCACGTACCGACGGTATATCGAACAGCCTTTCACGTACCCTTGAGGTATATAGAAAGGTACTTCACGTACTCGATTGTATATCGGAAGGCCCCTTGTGTACGGTTATGCATTAAACAGCATTACTACCGATTTGAGCTCCCTCATAACTTAAGTATATCAGGAGACCCTTTTAGGAATCCTCAAACCATCTAAGTTATCCTTTAGACCTGTACTATGATGTTCCTGATTCTTATCCACTCCTTTCACATGTTTTCTTGTTGCTTTTAGTTTGAGTAGTACTTGCTTGTGAGTGGTAGTTAGCATGTTATTAGAGATTTTAGAGATGGAATCCTCATCTGGGACTACCACTCAAGAGGTCCCTTTCCAAGGTGTACCTTTTGTATTCCCTCCAAGTGAAGGTATTGGTCCTCCCTTTATTGCCACTCTAAATCTTCGTGGATTAACTATAGGATCACTGGTCTGGATTTTTAATCTGGTAATTCCTGTTACACCTAATGTCTCAAATGTCACCTCTCCTCTGAGAGAGGATCGACCTCATCCTAATCCCTCTCCTTCTTCATCGATTGGTTTTCCACCCCTTTCTTCTTCTTCGCTTGACCAAAGCTCTATTGTTAGTAGTGATGTGGATAAGAAGAAGAAGAAAGGGAAGGGTAAGAAGAAGAAGGATAAAAAAGAGAAAAAGTAGCAACCATCTTCTCTTGATGGTGCTTGTTCTAAGAGAATGCCCAGAAAACCAAAGTTCCCTTGTAAGCTTTGCAAGGGGGACCACCTTCTTAAGGAGTGTCCCGGTCTCTCCCGTGTACAAGAAGAGTGGTCTAAAAGGTCCAAACCATCTGTGTCATCAAAATCTGATCATCATGTTGATAATACTCCCTCAACCAGTGACCCATTGGTAAAAGGTCGTAAGGGTAAAGTCTTGTATCCTTGTTTGATATGCAAGGCTATGCATCGTACTTTTCTTTGTCCAAGCATCGATGAAGCTTTGCGTTGTTTGGAAAATATTACTGACCAACAACAGGTGATTCCAACAAGTGATAGTAAGTTATCCCTCGATCCCCCACTGGTTGACCAAGTTGTCAATTCGGATTTATTTACGGTTGATCCCACTCTCCCTTTTGAGAGTGAAGTTAAAGTGGTCGATTCGGTGTCATTTCCACCCGATCCCGCTCTTTCATCAGAGAGCATTAAGACTGAAGTAGTCTCTTTGACCAAATATTCATCTTGTTCTTCTCTTCCAGTAGAGAATGAACTTAAACCTACTGAAGTTTTTATGCTTCGTTCTAATTGTTCTTGACAAGAGGAAATTTTCTCTGTTTCGACAGAACCCTCTCCAAGTACTGAAGTTATTTCCTTTGACTGGAGTAACCTAACAAAGTCTCATCTTCATTTGAGTGTTCCTTTCTAGATAGTTGTGAATGTTATTGCTAGGAAGATACTTCGCACTATTGTTGACAAAGGGGCTTCTGTTAGTATTCTATCCTCAACTACTTGGCAAGCTTTAGGTTCTCCTCAACTTGTGCCAGCCACCGATCAGATATTGGCTTTTAATCGCAAGCCTACTGTACCTTTAGGGACCCTTCCTCATTTTCCTATTACATTAGGAGGGAAAACTATTTGTATTGATGTTATGGTGGTCCAAGGTCCTTTAGATTTCAATCTTCTCCTTAGACGTGATTATGTTTATGCCATGAAAGCCGTAGTGTCCACACTTTTTAGAGTGATGTATTTTCCCCATGATGGGAAGATTGTGACCATTGATCAACTTTCCTTTGTTACACCTGACCATCACATTACTCCTAGTAATCACACTTCCCTAAATGTGCTGCATGTTCGTGTGGTTCCTTCCCCTTATCCTAGTTATATTTTTCCCATCATAGGTAAAATGGGGGGCATGGCTCTAGTCTATGGACATCATAATGGAGCTAAGCCGCTAGCTTTTAAGTAATGGGGGCAACCTACCAACCTCTGGATATCATGTTCGGTAGGACCAGGTTTTAGAGCATAGTTTACCCTGTGGTTTCAATCTCATTAAAAAATAAAACCACTCCTTAAGCATAGTTTATGCTTTTGGTTTCAAGCTTGCATAAAAATGAAACCATGTTCTGCGCAAAGTTCCCATTCTATGTCAAGCTTGTTAAAAAATGAAATAGAACCTGACCATCATGTCAGTTTTTCTTGAGCAAAGTTCCCATTCTATGTCAAGCTCGTTTAAAAAAAGAAATCGATCTCCCCAAGCATAGTTTACCTTTTGGTTTCAAGCTTGCATAAAAATGAAATCTTTCCTGAGCATAGTTCATTTTCTATTTCAAGCTCGTTAAAAAATGAAGTAGGTTTCCTTTAGCATGGTTTACCTTTTGGTTTCAAGCTTGCATAAAAATGAAACCATGTTCCAAGCATAGTTACCTTCTATTTCAAGCTTGCATAAAAATGAAACAGATCCCCTTCCCTTGATTCGAGTATTCACTTTAGTGTTAGAACTTGAACCTTCGCCTGCTCGATTCTCATTCTCCCTACCCCCCTGGTGAACATTTTCACATTAGTAACCAGGTTTTTAGGTTGGGTATGGAAGAAGAATCATCAGATGAAATGAATCTTGGGGGCATGTCGAGCCCCTAGAAACCATGTTAGGGGTAGGCTTCGCTAGCAATCACGCTGGGGGCAAGAATCCAACCTATGTATATCATGTTAATGGGATTTTTCAAGCATAGTTTACCCATTGGTTTTGAGCTTGCGTAAAAATGAAACCAATCTTTTGAGCATTCTTTTAACTGATCTTTGAGATCGTTAAAAATAGTAAGATGGTGTTGAGCTTACTTTTCATTTTTCATGCTCTGGTTAAAACATGAAAAGTGGTTTGAGCTTAGTTTATTACTTTTTCATGCTTTGGATTCAAACATGAAAAAGGTTAATGGATTTCTCTTTAAACTCTTTTTAGGCTCCCTAAATACGAAAATATTGTCAAGCGATCTTGTCTTCTTCATGCTCGTTAAAGTATTTGAAGAGTCGTCCATCTGACGATAGGTTATCTCTTTTTCGGTTAAGATAGGACTATTTACGAGAAAGGAACACTCCAGAAAAGTCATGACTGGAAGAGTTATCTAAGGTATGATTTTACACTTTTTCGAGCCTTAGAGACTAAATCATATGAAAAAGGAGCCCCTTCGGAGTTTTCTTCTGTATTTGTTCAGACTCTCTAAACATGAACTGTCACATGCCACAATTTTGTAAAATAATGTTATCTTATTTTGATTTTATTCCAAGACATTATGTTAAATTTAATGCTATTTGAAACTGATGACTCATCAAAGTCAAGGATGCGGAATGTAATTCTGAATAATTAATTTTAAATAAATAAAAGTGGAGACAACAACTTGGGAGAGCTGTTAAAAAGAGTGTTACTGGTCAAGTTGGTGGAGGGGAGTAGGTGGAGAGAAAAAAGACAAGTGGAAACATCCTCAAACACTTCCTATGTTGTAGGTGGCAACCTCCCTACATTTTGGGTCATGATCCCCCAAGAAAGTGGGATCAGAGTACGTGGCTCAATTAATGACAACTAACCCAAAAAGACCTAGGCAATCTTAATAAAAAGTACCCAATGTAGAGAGCTGAGGCTGCTCATTCAAGGAGAAGAATCATTCAGGTGAATGCACTTCAAGGAATTCATTGCGAAGGGAAATTTTGACGAAGGTGTTTGAGGGGTAAACTGCAGGAAGGTGATCTAGTACAACTTTGCAGCTGAAAGATCTTACTGTAGTATGCAGATTTGGTATAGAGTCTCAGGACTAGTACTTTGTTGTTTGTTCCACCTAGTTCTAGCCAAGGAGAACAGAACAGGCTCGTGGGTCCTGAGAAGTTGATTTTTGAGCGCTCTCCAGGATTTGGTAGGGAGGAATGGCCTTCCATTGCTGTTGTTATCCAGCTTTAAGAACAGGTTCCATTATGTTTTAATTGTTGTGTTATAGTTTATATCTATGTGTGAACAAACAATGAATGATTATATGTTTTGCTGTAAATTGTTAAGTTGAAATCTCTTAGTTATTTCAAGGCTAAATCTGTACTTTGATGAAAGATAAATCCTACCTGTGTTTTTCCCCATCTGGAGTAATCAAGATCATACTCTAGCACATGTAGTGTGTTTAAATGAATGAAGTAATGGTAGGAATATGAATGAATAAAATACCTATGTTTTTCAGAGTATTGAAATGTTTTCTTTCAGTAGATAGTTGTTTTCTAGATAGATTATTAATCTATTTCATAGAGAAGTTGGTAGAACTAGACTGTGTAATTAGAATATCAGAAAAGAACAAGAATCATATTATTCTTTTAGCAAAACTTACAGAGATAATTTTATTAGATAAACACAATTATTATAGACTGCTCTCAGTCTTATTTAATATATATAAATACCAACATAAACTTAAGAAGATACATTATGCATAGATAATAATATTATTAATATAGATAATAATATTATTAACAATAAACAGTGAGGTTTATGAATTATTAATTCTTTAAAACAAAACTGAAGAAAACTGTATGACAGTAATCGAATTAACAAAGTAACACTAAAGAAATTAGTACTCTATAAAAGTTAAATAGGATAAACCCTAGCTCATATTCTGAGCGTAATTAATTTGTATTTTTATATACTGTAGTAACCTAGGTTAAACATAAGTTAGTTCTTTTAAAAACTATTTAAAGAACCAACTAAAAAAAAATATTATGCACAGAAATGAAACACATTACTGATCAACTTATACAAAATGTGTTTATAAAGAAAATGTGCCCTTTCTTTTACTAACAGCATACATCTATAGAAATAAATGTCAGGGTTAAAACCCTTAAAATTATTACATTTACAAGCATCAAAATATTAAACACCAAATTTACATAAATTATGTAACCATTGATAACCAGTTTTACTCACAGTCCTTTAAGGACAAATGGAAAAACTATATAATAATTATAACAAGAATAATTTATATCAACACAAGGGTTTTGATAAGTCAAACCCTAATCTATATTTCCAATCAAACAAGCAAGAATTAAGTTACGACTGTAAGTATCAGCCCTAAGTTTTTATTTATAAACTCTTACAGAGTACGCAAATAGAGTATAAACTTCATTACATTCAAGAAGAGTAAAAACCTAACTTTTTACATAGAGTATGGGATAGACTTCTATCAACCAAAATGAGTTTCACAACAGTACTGTCAATACAAAAACTACAAACTTAAACCTGGCCATAAAGCCAAAGCTTCGACTAAGTACAGTGCTCAATATAAATCGAGTCTACCCTAGCAAGGGTTTGATTCTTAGTATTTTAACAACAGCATGTAAAAACATTAATACAATAACATAACTCATGGCAAGATGAGGGAGGGTTTTGCAAAACCCTGGTCGAGTCCAACAACCACCCTAACACTAGTAGAGTGAAAATCCATCATTTGGACCACGGGGCTTACCCAAAAGCGAACCACGAGCCACGACTTTTGTACTGGACTTTCTTTTCTTCATTGAACAAGATTTACAGTGGCGAGTACCTATAAGCAAGTAACAAAATATTGTTAGTTAAGTATACTAATATAAACCAGAGTGACAACAAAGTGAATTTGACAATGAAATAATTAAACTTAAGTATTATTTACCTGTCAGAAGAGAACGACGAGCAACCTCAATGGAGCACTGTCACCTACAGGCTATGCCTTCTTAAAAAATTAATAGTATGCAAGGGTATCTCTCACACAACGGCGAGCCATGAAGAGAGTAACCAATAACTGAAGCTCACTGAAAGCTACGAAGACAATGAAAGAATATTGCACAGGCGATGAGCCAAGGGTAACAAACATATCCACTATGTGCAGAATGAGAACCTAGCCATGTACAATGGATTTAAAAATCACACACTAGAAACATTTGCAACATTACATCAAGGCTCAAGACAACCAAAGCGAGGGAAAACGATGGCCACCATGGAAAGGCCAAGCCAAGTAGCCTCAATGGCTAGCGCAAACTACAGAGAAACAATGATAATGGTTAGGGTTTGACAGCATTTTATATTTCCCATGCGTGGACAGGAAATGACCATGTAGAAAACAAATCAAACCATGCAAAGAGGGTCGTGTTCTATAGTGCTTGTGTAAAACAAAAAATTAATTATTTGATCATTGGAGCATGGAGTAAACCATAATGTTAAACCAATAATTCGCTATCCAAATCATCAATCATTTGCACATTATCATATGTTAGTATAGGGACAATAATATCCATGGTTATGGTTACGTTGCCCCTTCAAGAAATGTTACTGATCAACCTTCATTAAAACACAATAGTCATTCATGCATAAGACTAATTCCACTTGAACCTTATTTTATTCTATTACAACATCATAATTGTGGTTTAAAGAGTTACATATCCTTCCTCTAAGCATTGTTTTATTTATTTGATAGAAGTCAATTAATTCATGTATTAGATTTAGATCAATGTGTTAGGTATACACTATAGTTAAGAGATCAAATATGTATATGAGAGAGTTAATACTATATATTTAACAACTATAGTTTATACATAGTAAATCTTTGGTAATAATACTATTACAAGTCATAATTTTATAAATGGCATAATGTAGTAGTGCAAAGGATTATAAACTGTAGATTAAAAGATGTTTATAATCACAGACTACTTATAGACTGAATGTCTATTGAACAAATAGATTATACATAACTATAAAACTTACATTAACTAATAACTCAAATAGTATCAGAACCTTGAAGTGGTACAAAACTGAACGTAAGAATATTATTATGAAATTATATTACATCGTTTAAGCGATAATACTTTGATGGATTTTGGGGTATGACTCAACTTGGTTTTTATTCTCGATTCACTATGTCTAGTGGATAGTAAAGTAATTATAAGAGTAAACATGATAACTAGAATAGGAATGAACCTATTGAATCCAAAAATTACTAGAACCATAGGGTTCGACATGGAAATAAAATATAGGTAACCATGAGCTCATATAGAAAGGCATGATGGTTGTAGTTTGCACAATCGAAGTTGTACTAACCAAAAGATAACAGGTTGTAAGTTATATTGTAGAAGCAAAATGTGGGTCAATGATTACACAGACAAGATAAGATTCTATTGCATAAATATTGACAATAGCAATCATTATAAACATTACAAATTTCATAGACTAAAGTAGAAATACTTGTAACTGAGATTCTAATGTTTAGAGTCACAAACATAACTTGCTGTCGTTACTTACTTCCGAACTTGTCTACTAGAAAACTGAAGGAAGCCAAATGGTTTTACCTTATAGGAGTTGTCTATATTTTAGCAGCTTAATTACTAACCTTTTTAAATTGCAAATAAAATACTGCTGACATTTTAAATATCTTTCAATATATACTCGTTCGATCATACCTGTAAACCTGTAACAATCAGTATTCATCTGCATTAGCGCGATTGCTAAGTAAGCCTCGGATTCAAAAGTATATTTCACCTACTTGACATGAAAAGACTAATCAGTAAACTGAAGTAAACAACACACAAGAATATTTTATTCTTGCTATGAAAATAAACTATTAAGTTATTATAATTAAGATTTAGTGTAACTAATTACTTGATTGTTCTTTTATTTGCAATCCATTCACTGTTAATATACCGCAGGTTTAGCTTTTATTGTTATCTCAACATTTAAATTTTTTGTGAAAATTTGGGGTTTTGACATGTGGTATCAGAGCACAAGGTTCAAACACTAGGCCTTGATGAAGCCCAACTAGCTTTCATAAAACAGTAAATTAAATTATTATGCTGATGTATTTTATTTTTAAATGTTATTCCACAGAGAATTGTTTTTCAGAAGTTTAACAGGTAGGTATGGAAAGGCTGGAAGAGTATGCACAAGAGGAGTGTCTAGCTACTGAAACAAGGAATTTACCAAGAGATCCTATACCGAAGGATTTAAATACCAATTTCTCAGCTTTGTTACAAACTGTAAAAGACTTAAAAACTGAATTGGAGTCTATAAAGCGAGAGAATGAAAGGATTCTAAGAGCTCAAGAAGAGCTGAATCAGATCCTAGTTGAAAAGTTTCAAATTGAGGGTAGGGGTAGAAGGTCAGAATCTAAATATGCCAATCATCAAAGAAAATATAAAAAGATGAAGCATACAAAAACTGAAAGTAGTTCATCGTCTGAAGTGTTTGGTGAACAACAAAATTATCATACTACTAGTGACAGTAGTGATGATAATCTGTACGCTAAGAAGAGGAAATACAAACCTTATGAGGAAATTTCCAAGTAATTCAAAAATATAAAACCACCAAATTTTAATGGAGAGACTAAGAAGGGGGAGGAAGATGAATCTTGGTTATTTGGGATCAAGAAGTACTTCCAAATATATAATTATTCTAACCAATTAAAGGCTAGAATAGCTATATATAACCTCTCAGGAAAGGCTGACATTTGGTGGCAGGACTTGAAGAGAGTTAAGGGTATAAAAGAGAAAGAAGTTAACTGGAGTACCTTTAAGAGGTATTTCAAAAAGAAATTCATGTCTGAGCAGTATTACGAAGAAAGAGCTAAAAAGTTTTATGAACTGGAATTAGGTTCAATGACAATGAAGGATCTGAACAGCAAGTTCTTAAGTCTACTTAGGTATGTACCCTACCTTGTAGATGAGAAACCAAAAGTACAGTGATTATTTAGCTGTCTACCGTATCATATTAAAGATAGAATTGAATATGATAACCCAAAGACCTTGGAGGAAGCTATGAGGAAGGATAACTTTTGTTTTGAGCAGAATCAGAAGAAAGAAATCCTGGCCATCTAGAAGGCTAAGAAAAATAATAATTAGTTTGAATCTAAGAATAAGGATTTTGTGCCTAACACAAATTTTAAGAACAATAAGGCCAAAAACTATTCTAATAACAAGAATTTCCAAGGAAATAGGAACAGTACACCTACCAGTTAGAACAATTCTAAAAGTAAGAAAAATGCAAATAATCATGGAAACTTTACCAAGAATTTTGAGCGTAAAGAGCCTATTAAGTGCTGGGAATGTAATGGCCCACACTATGCTTCAGTCTGTCCAAACTGAAAGAAGACTGTTAGCAACATTCATACTATACAGGAAGAGATGACCGGTGGGGAACTAGCAAGGAGCATACCTAGAATCAACGCAGCCTTGGAGAACCGACAAGGCTAAATATCAGACTTCCATGGTGGAAGTATAAGGTATGATTAATCAGACCCTTGTAACTATTTTAATTGATCCAGGAGCTAGTCTCAGTTATATTGCACCTCAGGTAGTGGAAAGATGTAAGTTATCTGTCGATAAGTTTGATAATTCATGGTTAGTTCATTTAGCCACTGGTGCTAAAATAAAAGTAACTTATTTTGTGAAATAATGTGCCTTACTTATGGATAAACTTGAAACTGTTGTTAAACTTAATGTTTTGCCACTTGGATCTTATGAATTAGTGATTGGTATGGACTGGTTAGAATAGCATAGAGTAATTCTAAACTGTTATGATAAAAATTTCACATGCTTAAACAATGACAAAAAACCAGTAAGTGTTAAAGGTATTCCTAGAAAAACTATTGTAAGGTAGATTTCTGCTTTACAACTTAAAAGAGATGTTAGAAAAGGATGTAAAGCTTACACAGTAACAATTACTAATGAGGAAAGTAAAATTAACATAGATAATTTAAAAGTAGAAGACATCCCAGTCTTAAAATAATATGTTGATGTATTCCCAGGAGAAATTCTGGGATTACCTCCAAAGAGGGAATTGGATTTCACCATTGAGCCGGTACCAGGTGCAGTACCTAGCTCAAAGGCCCCTTATCGAATGAACATATTGGAACTTAATGAATTAAAATCGCAATTAAAAGAGTTAATTGATAGAAAGTATATTCGACCAAGTGTGTCTCCCTAGGGGGCACCTGTCATCTTCGTCAAGAAGAAGGACGGAACTATGCGACTTTGCATAGATTATCGTCATTTAAACAAGATGACCATTAAAATTTGATATCCGTTGCCCCGCATAGATGATCTGTTTGATCAACTACGTGGAGCCACAGTGTTTTCAAAAATAGATTTAAGGTCTGGATATCATCAAGTGAGGATTAAAGATGAGGACATCTTCAAGACAACCTTTAGAACAAGATATGGTCATTACAAATTTGTCGTAATGTCATTCGGGCTTACTAACGCCCCAGCTGTCTTCATGTGTTTAATGAAAAACATAATGCATAAGTATTTAGATAAATTTGTCGTCATGTTTATCGATAACATTCTAATCTATTCAAAAACTAAAGAAGAACATAAATAACACCTAAAAATTGTTTTGCAAGAGTTGCAAGAACATCAACTCTTTGCAAAGTTTAGTAAGTGTGATTTCTTTAAGGATAAGATTCAGTATTTAGGTCACGTAGTGACCAAGGAAGGAATTTCCGTAGATCCTGAAAAGATATGGGCAATCAAAGATTGGTCAGTTCCTAAGGATGTGATGGATGTTAGATCTCTCATGGGCATTACCGATTATTACCGGAGGTTCATTGAAGGCTTTTCAAGGATAGCAAATCTGATAACTTCCTTGCTGAAGAAAGGAAAGAAGTTCGACTGGAATCAGAAATGTGAAGAAAGCTTTAAGAAATTAAAAACTTTATTAACCAGCACACCTATTTTAAGAATAGCAGATCCTAATAAAGAATTTGTAGTGTGCACTGATGCCTGTAATGAAGGCTTAGGCATTGTTTTGACTAAAGAAGGGCATGGTATTGCCTATGATTCTAGAAAGTTAAAAGTTCACGAAAATAATTACACAACGTATGATCTAGAACTAACGGTTGTCATACATGCCTTAAAGATGTGGTGAAATCACCTAATTGGCAGAAAATTTGTCTTAATGACTGATAATAAAGGATTGAAGTATCTTTTAGATCAACCTAATTCAAATGCCAAACAAGCTAGATGGTTAGCTTTCTTAAGCGAGTATGATTTTGACATCCAGCATATAAAAGGTAAAGAAAATAAAGTTGATGATGCATTAATTAGGAACGCAAGGCTGAATTTTGCAACAGTAATCAGCACTTATGTTTCAGACTTAGACGAATAACTTAAAGAAGGAATAAAACAAGATGAAATTTACCATAATTTGCAAGCTAAAGCTAAGAAAAACTCAATAGAAAACTTAATAAAAGGTTACAGTTTAAATGAAAAATAATTTTTACTATATAAAGATAAATTATATGTACCTAAGGTTAAGCTGTTAATTCTGGATGAAATTCATAAAACACCATATTCAAGTCATCCAGGTTATCAAAAGACTATAACCATGTTAAGAAAAGAGTATTTTTGGCCAAATATGAAAACTGAAGGAGCTGAATATATTGCAAGGTGTTTAGAATGTCAACAAGTAAAAATCAAACACCAACACCCAGCTGGTTTACTACATCCTTTACCCATCCCTAGCTGGAAATGGGAGGTGATTAGTCTAGATTTTATTACTGGACTGCCTAGAAATCAAAATCAGAATGATTCTATTATGGTAGTAGTTGATAAGTTAAGTAAAGCAACTCACTTTATACCTGTTAAAACTACTTATAAAGCTGCCAATATAGCTGATATTTTCCTAAAACAGATTTTCCGCTTGCATGGAGTTCCAAAAGTCATAATCTCAGATAGAGATCCTATGTTTACAGGAAACTTTTGGAAGTCTTTGTTTAAAGGGTTAAACAGCACATTAAATTTCAGTACTTCTTTCCATCCTCAAACAGATGGACAAACTGAAAGGGTAAATCAAGTACTAGAATATTTATTAAGAATGTATGTGAAAGACCAGCCTCGTAAATGGGAGGACTATTTACATCTAGCAGAATTTGCTTATAATAATAATTATCAGACATCAGCTAGATTTAGTCTGTTTGAAATTTTATATGGATAGAAATGTAATACTCCTATCTCTTGGAGTAATCCAGTAGATAGATTGGTATTAGGTCCAGAACTGTTGAAAGAAATGGAAGAAATTGTGAAAGAAGTGCGAGGAAATCTGAAAGTGGCACAGGATCGGCAAAAAAGTCAAGCAGACTTAAAAAGAACTCCAAAGGAGTTTCAGGTAGATGAACATGTGTTCATCAAGGTAAGGCCAAAAACGAGCTCTCTAAGGTTGGGGAGTTTTTCAAAGTTGGCACCTCGTTACTGTGGCCCATTTGAAATTTTGTCTAGGATTGGACAAGTAGCTTATCAATTAACATTACCACCTAACTTAAGAGTACATAATGTTTTTCACATTTTCATTTTAAAGAAATATGTTCATGATGCTAATCATGTTGTTAACTGGAATTTTGTATAGGTGGAACCAGAAGGACAATTTTTGGTGGAACCGGACTGTATCCTCAGGAGGAGAGAATTTACACTTTAGAACCGCACCATTGGAAAAGTGAAGGTGCAATGGAAACACCTTAGTCCTGAAGAAGCCACCTAGGAATTGGAAAGTAAAATGCGAGATGCATATCCAATTCTATTCTAGGGGACTTTGGAGGATGAAGAATAAATAACATCGAGGACGATGTTATATTCTAAGGGGGTGTGTATGCCACATGCCCCAATTTTGTAAAATAATGTTATTTTATTTTGAGTTTATTCTTATACATTATGTTCAATTTAATGCTAGTTGAAACTGATGACACAACAGAGTCAAGGATGTGGAATGTAATTCTGAATATTTAATTTTAAATAAACAAAAGTGGAGACAACAGCTTGGGGGAGATATTAAAAAGAGTGTTATTGGTCAAGTTAGTGGAGAGAAAAAGGACAAGTGGCAGCATCCTCAAACACTTCCTATGTTGTAGGTGGCAACCTCCCTACATTTGGGGTCATGATCCCCCATGAAAGTGGGATCAGAGTAGGTGGCTAAATTAATGACAACTAACCCAAAAAGACCTAGGAAATCTTAATAAAAAGTACCCAATGTAGAGAGTTGAGGCTGCTCATTCCAGGAGAAGAATCATTCAGGTGAATGTACTTCAAGGAATTCAATGGGAAGGGAGATTTTGATGAAGGTATTTGAGGGTTAAACTGCAGGAAGGTGATCTATTACAGCTTTGCAGCTGAAAGATTTTACTGCAGTATGAAGAGTTGGTATTGAGTCTCAGGACTAGTAATTTGTTGTTTGCTCCACCTAGTTCCAGCCAAGGAGACCAGAACAAGCTCGGGGGTCCTGAGAAGTCACTGTTTGAGTGCTCTCCAGGAGTTGGTAGGGAGGAATGGCCCCTCATTACTGTTGTCATCCAGCTTTAAAAACAAGTTCCATTATATTTTAATTTTTGTGTTATAGTTTATATCTGTGTGTGAACAAACAATGAATGATTATATGTTATGCTGTAAATTGTTAAGTTGAAATCTCTTAGTTATTTCAAGGATGAATATCTACTTTGATGAAAGATAAATCCTACCTGTGTTTTTCCCCATCTAGAGTAATCCAGATCATACTCTAGCACATGTAATGTGTTTAAATGAATGAAGTAATGGTAGGAATATGAATGAATAGAATACTTATGTTTTTCAGAGTATTGAAATGTTTTCTTTCAGTAGATAGTTGTTTTCTAGATAGATTATTAATATGTTTTGTAGAGAAGTTGTCAAAACTAGACTATGTAATTAGAATATTAGAAAAGAACAAGAATCATATTATTTACTGACAATAGTATGTTTAAGTATATAATTCATTTTCTCCACAGTATCTACTTCTATAAACTGTACATTTATACTGAAAGAGAAGAACTAGTATTACTAGATGAATGTGTATGTTTATCATCTATGTTAAGAAAAGATGTAAAAATAATACAGATAGTTATTTTCTTTCCATTAGTACTAACTAATTTACCTGCAACCATCTGAACTGGAAATAAGAACTTGATAAATACTTCAGTATTCTTTTCTTAGTATTGTTAACTAAAGGACAGTAGTAACCTACACTTAAGTTATTGTTAATAAGAAACTGTCCTTATACACTTACAGATAGTATAGATGTAAAGAGTATTAACAAATAGGAAAGTTCTTATTTTCTTTTAGCAAAATATACAGAGATAATTTTATTAGTTAAACACAATTACTATAGACTACTCTCAGTCTTATTTAATATATATAAATACCAACATAAACTTAAGAGGATACATTGTGCATAGATAATAATATTATTGATATAGATAATAATATTATTAACAATAAACAATGAGGTTTGTGAATTATTAATTCTTTAAAACAAAACTGAAGAAAATTGTATGAAAGTAATCGAATTAACAAAGTAACACTACAGAAATTAATACTCTATAAAAGTTAAATAGGATAAACCCTAGCTCATATTCTGAGCATAATTAATTTTTATTTTTATATACTGTAGTAATCTAGGTTAAACATAAGTTAGTTATTTTAAAAACTATTTAAAGAACCAACTAAAAAAAATATTATGCACAGAAATGAAATACATTACTGATCAACTTATACAAAATTTGTTTATAAAGAAACTCTGCCCTTTCTTTTACTAACAGTATACGTCTATAGAAATAAATGCGAGGGTTAAAACCCTTAAAATTATTACATTTACAACTATCAAAATATTAAAAACCAAATTTATATAAATAATGTAACCATTGATAACCTGTTTTACTCACAGTCCTTTAAGGACAAATGGAAAAACTATATAATTATTATAACAAGAATAATTTATATCAACACGAGGGTTTTTACAAGTCAAACCCTAATCTATATTTCCAATCAAACAAGCAAGAATTAAGTTACGGCTGTAAGTATCAGCCTTAAGTTTTTATTTATAAACTCTTACAGAGTACGCAAATAGAGTATAAACTTCATTACATTCAAGAAGGGTAAAACCCTAACTTTTTACACAGAGTATAGTATAGACTTTTGTCAACCAAAACGAGTTTCACAACAGTACTGTCAATACAAAAAATACAAACTTAAACCCAACCGTAAAGCCAAAGCTTCGACTAAGTACAGTGCTCAATATAAATCGAGTCTACCCTAGCAAGGATTTGATTCTCATTATTTGAACAACACCCTGTAAAAACATTAATATAATAACATAACTTGTGGCGTTATGAGGGAGGGTTTTCCAAAACTCGGAGCGAGTCCAACGACCACCCTAACACTAGTAGAGTGAAAATCCATCATTTGGACCATGGGACTTGCCCGAAAGCGAGCCACGAGCCACGACTTTTGTAGGGGACTGTCTTTTCTTCATTGAACAAGATTTACAGTGGCGAGTACCTGTAAGCAAGTAAGAAAATACTGTTAGTTAAATATACTAATATAAACCACAGTAAAATCAAAGTGAATTTGAGAACGAAGTAATTGAACTTAAGTATTATTTACCTGTCAGAAGAGAACGACGAGCAGCCTCAACGGAGCACTGTCACCTACAGGCTATGCATTCTTAAAAACTTAGCAGTATGCAAGGGTATCTCTCACACTACAGTGAGCCATGAAGACAATAACCAATAACTAAAGCACACTGAAAGCTACAAAGATAGCGAAAGAATATTGCACAGGCGGGGAGCCAAGGGTAACAAGCATTNCGGAATTTGATTCCGCATCCAACGAGTACCCACACCGCATACTTTTGACGGACCCCGCTACCCCAAAAACAAGAAATACCTGAAAAAATGTGATGATGATGTAATCATCACGTTTTTTCAGGTATTTCTTCTTTTTGGGGTAGTGAGGTCCGTCAAAAGTATGCGGTGTGGGTACTCTTTGGATGCGGAATCAAATTCCGCATCCAACAAGCTCTCCCGATCAAAATTTGAGTAAAAACACAGGGAGATATGTCGAAAATACAAACACAAAATGTAGTTTTTTTCTTTCTTCCTCCAAAATTAATCAATATTATTTTATTATTTTAACTATTATTTTATTATTTTAACTATTATTTTATTATTTTCCTTAGGAGGCCCATTTTAGACCCCAAAATTCCTCTAATGGCAACATTTGCAACATTACATCAAGGCTCAAGACAACTAGAGCCAGGGAGAACGACAGCCGCCATGGAAAGGCCAAGCCGAGCAACCACAAGGGCTAGCACAAACTGTGGAGAAAAAATGATAATGGATACGGTTCGGCAACATTTTATATTTCCCATGTGTGGACAGAAAATGACCACGTAGCAAACAAATCAAACCATGCAAAGAGGGTCGTGTTCTATAGTGCCTGCGTAAAACAAGAAATCAATTATTTGATCATTGGAGCGTGGAGTAAACCATAATGTTAAACCAATAATTCTCTATCCAAATCATCAATCATTTGCACATTATCATATGTTAGTCTAGGGACAATAATATCCATGGCTATGGTTACATTGACCCTTCAAGAAATGTTACTCATCAACCTTTGTTAAAACACAATAGTCATTCATGCATAAGATTAATTCCACTTGAACCTTATATTATTCTATTACAACATCGCAATTGTGGTTTAAAGAGTTACATATCCTTCCTCTAAGCATTTTTTTATTTATTTGATAGAAGTAAATTAATTCATGTATTAGATTTAGATCAATGTGTCAGGTATACACTATAGTTAAGAGATCAAATTTGTATATGAGAGAGTTCATACTAGATATTTAACAACTATAGTTTATACATAGTAAATCTTTGGTAATAATACTATTACAAGTCATAATTTTATAAATGGCATAATGTAGTAGTGAAAAGTATTATAAACTCTAGATTAAAAGACGTTTATAATCACAGACTAATTATAGACTGAATGTCTATTGAACAAATAGATTGTGCATAACTATAAAACTTACATGAACTAATAACTCAAATAGTATCAGAACCTTGAAGTGGTACAAAACTGAACGTAAGAATATTATTATGAAATTATGTTACATCTTTCAAGCAATAATACTTTGATGGATTTTGGGGTATGACTCAACTTGGTTTTTATTCTCGATTCACTATGTCTAGTGGATAGTAAAGTAATTATAGGAGTAGACATGATAACTAGAATAGGAATGACCCTATTGAATCCAAAAATTACTAGAACCATAGGGTTTGACATGGAAATAAAATATAGGTAACCATGAACTCATATAGAAAGGCATGATGGTTGTAGTTTGCACAATCGAAGTTGTACTAACCAAAAGATAACAGGTTGTAATTTATCTTGCAAAAGCAAAATGTGGGTCAATGATTACATAGACAAGATAAGATTCTATTGCATAAATATTGACAATAACAATCATTATAAACATTACAAATTTCATAGACTAAAGTAGAAATACTTGTAACTGAGATTCTAATGTTTAGAGTCGCAAACATAATTTACTATTGTTACTTACTTCCGAACTTGTCTACTAGAAAAAATGAAGGAAGCCAAATGGTTTTACCTTACAAGAGTTGTCTAGAGTTTAGCAGCTTAATTACTAAGATTTTTAAATTGCAAATAAAATACTGTTAACATTTTAAATATCTTTTAATATATACTTCTTCGATCATACCTGTAAACTTGTAAGAATCAGTATTCATCTGCGTTAACATGATTGCTAAGTAAGCCCCGAATTCAAAAGTAGATTTCACCTACTTGACATGAAAAGACTAATCAGTAAACAGCACACAAGAAGATTTTATTCTTGCTATGAAAAGAAACGGTTAAGTTATTATAATTAATATTTAGTGAAACTAATTACTTGACTGTTCTTTTATTTGCAATCCATTAGCTGTTAATAGAACATAGGTTTAGCTTTTATTGTTATCTTAAAATTTATTTTTTTTGTGAAAATTTTGGGGTTTTGACATGAACGATACCGAGTTTTCTTTCAGTTGACTCGTTAAATTAAACATTGAGAGACCCGTTTTGGGAACGAACCCCTCCTCTCTCAGGTTCGTAAAACATATGAGTCTAGAATTGTCTTCTGACAAGCTATATCAATTGTTTTTTACCCTCTTTGAACTCGTAAAACCGAAAAGAGGCACTCATCAATCATGATGGGGAAAATGGAAAGGGAATCATTTTGTAAATAATGAAGTTGTTTGTGTTATAGCGGATTTCACCACTCTAGGTGAATCACACTTTGTATGGCCTTCCCCTTTCCCACTGCAAACTCTTTAGACCCCATGGACCATATTTTATCCTTTGATGTTTCCTTGATCATCCCTAAAACTATATAAAAGATGATATACGCGGATTTTTCCCCGATAACCGCGTACATACGTGAGTTTGACCATTGTATCCGCGTACATCGGGATGTGTGCATAGTCCAAATCATTTTGGAGTTTTCCTTGACATGTATCCGACTCATTTGACTCCTAGCCTTCCATATGTCTTGAGATCGCTCAGATTCGACCCTTCATTATCCCTTGTGAAGCTATATAAGGAACCCCTTGGTACATTGAAGGCATATAGAGAGATTGAAAGCAACGAAACTATAGTCCATTGTTGCCAGAATTTATGCTTGAGTCTGCATCCCTTTGTCCCTTTAGAGCACTGTTGTGTTCTTCCCAAGCTTGCCCTTTGCTAGTGAGCTTGCTATCATGAGATGGAGGATTGAGGTGGTGGAGGCCCAAGTGGGGGATTCAGTTTCTCCGATTCACAGACATGCCGTCAGAGGTTGTATCTATCTTGTAATCTCTGATTTATATTAATAAGAACTATCTTTCCTTTTCCAATGATGTGTATTTGATTGATTATTGTATCCATTGGAATATCTCAAATGCTTTTACATTATTGATTACATATGCTAGAATAGATCTAACACCATGATATATAGTATGCTTGTATTGTTTACTTGTTGTTGAGGAAGTATTATATCAATTCAAGCTGAATATTGGAAAGCTCAACAGGGATCTACTTCAACCGTCCGGAATAAGGTACGAGGTCTGATCCTTTAGTGATAAACATTTTATTTCTATTGCATATTGTAAAAGATTGATTTCTGGAGTCAAAGCTGTCTGTTGTGGTACCCTAAGCCATAGGAATTTCTCTCCGTAACAGAATTGGTGACTCTGCTGGGGACTTCCTAGTAGTTGTCCTTTGGGGGTTTTTAATAGGCACAATGGGCTTGATATTCTTGACTTGCTCTCTGTTTCTCCATGTTTCGGTGTTACATGTTATAGTATGTTCATCCATTAACACTCCCCTTTATTGGTTTAACCCTTGGCCTGCTTTTTACCACTGCCTTCTCTACATACGCAGGTTTTTGGCCAAAAGTCACATATACACGCGGATTTTTGGCCAAAAGTCGCGTATACACGCAGGTTTTTGGCCAAAATCCGTGTATACACTCAGGTTTTTTTCCAAAAGTCGTGTACATACACAGCTGTTCTTTATACAGTCGCGTACATCCTCCCTTTTGGTGAGTTTGATGTTGTGGGAAGTTGCTGGGTGGGTTGTGAGTGTGGTTGGGTCTTCCTTGGGTCTAAGGTTGTTGGTTGGATGCTTCTTTTGTGACCAAAGACCGCTCTTTCATTGATTTTTCTTTGAATGTAGTTTTAGTCATTTTTCCTTTTTGTTTTGCCATTAGTGCATTACTCTTTTCGTCTTGGTGTCTTGTTGGGCTTGTATTTTATACTTGCTGCAGAGACTAAGAGTTTTAGATGACTTTTATTGCATTTTTCATTCTTTTATATTGAAAAATAAAAAGTAATTGCACTATTAGTTGCATCTTAGATATGGATTTGAGGAGGTACTTGCATTGGATTGCTTGGATGAGAGTTGTTTTTAGGCTTTCATATAGGAAGGACTGCATTGGCATTCGGAAAGGAATATATATTTATGCACCTCATGTAGTGGCATACCCTATTTTTCATTTGACAAAGATTGCACTTAGCATTGTTTGTTATGGTGTGCATATTTACTTGACTGCTGAGTCATAACTTCACTAGTTGCACGGCCATTTCCCTTTGATTAATTACAGCCAATTAAAATCAACGCTAAATAAAATGAATTACACTCTTTTCTTTTCTAGGGTGCACCAACAAGCTTAGGTTTTAGGATCTTGCAATAGTTCATTGTAAGTCAATTCTCCAAGATCACTAAACAACAACATCTAGGTGTCTGTCCAAGGAGTGTGTGAAATTCTTGGTATAACCATTGTTCTCAGGATCCTCCTCTCAAACGGGAGTTAAGCACGAGGCAGTGTGAGCGGTTATTGATTGGGATGACCCCTAGTCATAACTGAGTAGCACCGGCGATATTGCCAAGATTGTATTCGTATCTGGGGGCTCTTTCAAGAGTTTCGGGCTTTGCTACCCTGCCCATACGGTCAATCCCGCCTGCGACTGTCCTCCTGAGCTTTGATTATATTGAGGTGACCTTAGTGACCTTACCTAGGATATCGAGGGGGTACTTTTAGAGGTTATTCTACGAGTGTCCTGGCCAGGTAGAGATCGGACAGCACAGTCGCTATATGCATTGAAGCTGAGGGCCACTATAATTGGTTACGTACCTCCGCTTGTAGTGTATGGGAGTTTCGAGCCTCTCCCAGGCGAGACATACCTACTGCATTCGGGAGCTCACATATCCTTCCCTTGGTTTGCTTGTATTTTGGCTGTATATTTTCTTAGGAGTGTGCTCTTTGTGTGCTAGTTGGCCTTTGGGATGGTGGTTACTTGAGTATATTTATGCTCTCTTGAGTTTGGGTCCTTTTATTTTCAGCATGCCTGGTATCCTATCACCCATCTTGGTCCTAGTACGGACCCTGGTGTCAGAATTGGGGGCATCACAGCCCCTTACCGTGCTCATAGATTTGGGAATGGTCATATTCCATCCTCTACTCCATTTGTGGAGGATTTTTATTCCCTTCGCTCGGTCTTTACACCGGTGGTCACCCTCATGGGATGGTAGTGGATGTGTGAATGTTGGGTCTACATTTTATTTTCCTTTTTATGTCCCAATGTTCACTGGATTGTTTCCTTTGGGTGCTATTGTCATGATCATTCCTCCCTATTTCCTATAGTTTGGATTCTTTATTGACTATGTTGGGTTATGTTGAACTAATATGGTTGTCATGTAGGGTCCCGTTTTTATACACTCTCTCTGAGCTTTCGACCCATTCGTGCCTGTCACAGGTATTATGTCTAAACTGGCATATAGGTTAGGATTTCACATCCGCTTGCACTTATGCATTGCCTTATGACCATTCCATCTCAACCTTAGGTACGAACCCATTCCATGGTATCATGGAACCTTCATGCTGCTATTAGAAGTGGTACTATGTGAATGGTAGAGCTTTCCTATACATGGGTGTCCTAGTTAACTCCCCTTTGCATTTGGTACCCATGCTGTGAGTCCTCTCTTAGGTCTGGGAGTCCATTGTATAGTACTGCCATGACATTTTGCAAGATCCTCATACTCCTCTTGATCTTATGCTGCCCTATTTCCCTCAGGACTCCCTCATGTCAAGTTGTGAATGCATTATCATGAGCTTTGCCTGTCTTATTGAGATTTATGCCAGCTCCCCTGACATTGCGTTTCAACCATACAGCCCAAGCTTGTCTCATGTCTAGCCATGCAGAGCCATTTTATATATCCTTCGTAGCTTGATTTCCCTTTTTACCGGGAGGGGATTTTCCCTCGAGTGTCAATATCCTACACATGTATCCTTGCATTGAGCATAGGTATGTTCCACTGCTTGGAACTAGTTTGTTTGCCCTTATGACACTCATCTCCTCCTAGTTTGTAACTATAAAGCTAGTTTATTCTTTTTTCAAGCTTTTCAAATAACTAAAAAAGTCGAAAAAAAATCAAAAAAACAAAAAGCCGAACAAGGAAAGATGTTATCTTTTGGAAGTTATCGAGTCGTGTTGCCTTCGAACATAGCATTGTATATCACATCCATTGGTTGGGTTATAGTTTTACTTAGGAGCTGTATTCATTATCTGAGTTTATCTCCATCGACTAGTTAAGCTTCCAGTCCCTATGGAGCCTCTGTTGATGCCTCCTGTGTCATAGAGATGTCCCAGTTTGTATATCGAGTCTATGCTTCCTTCATTCAGTCACCATACGTCGTTATGCTCTTGTTCGAAGGAAGTTGAAACCTGTGTCGGCCATTCCTCAGTTATCTTGACTTTGCATGTCAGCCATTCTTGGTACAGTTACTGGTTTGTGCACTTTATGATCGAGTCCTTCCACATTAGACAGCTTTGCTGAGTACCTCATGTTGGATGATGGGGGATGCCTTAATGCCCTCCTTCCAGCGGATTTCATCCCATCGACTTCAGATCATTTATTCTGGGATTGGAATCTAGAGTCCTTTTGAGTGCCTTGAGACTTGCAGTCATCAGTGGCAGGTTCTCTCGCCATCGACAGTTTCTTGGGAATACATCAATGTCCCCTGATCGATGGATTCTCTCAAGTGTTCGACCTCAACACATCTATTCACACTTGTTAGTTTGCACTCTAGTACCTTGATTCCCATTATCATTATCGGTGGGTAATCTCACGTCTGTTAACGGTATACATCAATGACCGGTAATCAGACGATGGACTACTATGTTCAACCTCGACACCTCTATTCGCATAGTAGGACATGTACTCGTAGTAGTTTGTGTAGAAGACCTTCCAAACTGGTGGCATCTCTTATATGCTACCTCCTTGATCGTGCCACTATTCATGAGATTTCAGCTCTCGTGACTTGATTCCAGTGTATGTCAGACATTTCCAGCCATTATGGAGATCTTGATCTATTGTATATCTTCAGCCATTTTGGAGATCATGGTCCTTTTTATATCTTCATTATGGAGATTCTGATCTATGTATATTGTACGTGGCGATGACCACATATGTGATATCATGTATTATTCCTATTCATGGCCATTGTACTCTTATGTATTCGGGACTGCTATATGTACTTGCAGTTATATGCAAAGTTGTATCATTGTACTATGCTGATTGGGTGGTTGGTCTTCCATTTGGGATCCTTCATCACTCCACTTCTGGGATGGACTTATAATGTATTTTGGCCATCGTATGACCCCTCTAACCTCACACATTAGGGGGCATCTGTTATAGCGGATTTCACCACTCTAGGTGAATCACACTTTGTATGACCTTCCCCTGTCCCGCTACAGACTCTTTAGACCCCATGGACCATATTTTATCGTTTGATGTTTCCTTGATCATCCCTAAAACTATATAAAATATGATATACATGGCTTTTTTCCCGATAACCGCGTACATACGCGAGTTTGACCCTTGTATCCACGTACATCGGGATGTGTGCATAGTCCAAATCATTTTGGAGTTTTCCTTGACATGGATCCGACTCATTTGACTCTTGGCCTTCCATATGCCTTGAGATTTCTCAGATTCAACCCTTCATTATCCCTTGTGAAGCTATATAAGGAACCCCGTGGTACATTGAAGGCATATAGAGAGATTGAAAGCAACGAAACTATATTCCATTGTTGCCGGAATTTATGCTTGAGTCTGCATCCCTTTGTCCCTTTGGAGCACTGTTGTGTTCTTCCCAATCTTTGCCTTTGCTAGTGAGCTTGCTATCGTGAGATGGAGGATTGAGGTGGTGGAGGCCCAAGTGGGGGATTCAGTTTCTCCAATTCGCAGACGTGCCGTCAGAGGTTGTATCTATCTTGTAATCTCTGATTTATATTAATAAGAACTATCTTTCCTTTTCCAATGATGTGTATTTGATTGAATATTGTATCCATTGGAATATGTCAAATACTTTTACATTATTGATTATATATGCTAGAATAGATCTAACACCATGATATATAGTATGCTTGTATTGTTTACTTGTTGTTGAGGAAGTATTATATCAATTCAAGATGAATATTGGAAAGCTCAACGGGGATCTACTTCAACCATCTGGAATAAGGTACGAGGTATGATCCTTTAGTGTTAGACATTTTATTTCTATTGAATATTGGGAAAGATATATTTTTGGAGTCAAAGTTATCTGTTGTGGTACCCCAAGCCATAGGAATTTCTCTCCGTAATAGTTTGTCGTTACCTTTGAACATGGCACTTGTCTACAAAATCATGTAAGTCAATTGGGTATTCAGCTGATCTTCATGACGATCGACTTTCATGAGTCATGTCAATCCTTTGAGTCTTTCAAAAGAATGCATTGTCCACTGTCACATTGTGTATCTGTTATGTCTAGTCATGTTCCCAAGTCATTTTGTCGTGCCCCCTGATGTTCAAAGGAGATTTGAAGAAGTTTTACCTCTGTAGTCTACACAGTGTTTATGTCAGTATCTTTGAGTTAGTCATATAATTACTACATTCACATCATTCCAGAAATATGTTCCAAGTTTCGTGTCGTCGATGTGGGACTCATCATGGCCCTCCTTCGATGAGACTATTCCTGTTGACATCAGCTCATCATCCAGGAAATAGTCTGAGAAACAATATTTAGTAGAAATAGTCTGAGAAACAATATTTAGTACCTTGAGATATGTATGCCTTAATGACATATTCTCTCGCTCTCAACATAGGTTCACATCATTGACCTTTTATCGATAGAATCGACTGGGTGTTAGACATCAGGACATCTATTCGCACTCAGTAGATTGTACAAGAGTGCCTTGGGAATCATTGATATTAATGGTGATCTCCCTCACACTTGTTAATGGTTCATATCATTGGCCGGTAATCAAGTGGTTTCTACCATGTTCGACTTCAAATCATTGTAGTCACATGGATAGAATCGAACTTTGTGGAAGACGAGACAAAGACCCTAGGCATTTGTTTAAAAGTGCTCATTGCTTTTGCCCCAGGTTGCGATGGAGTTTTGTATATCTAGCATGGATCCACATTTGTATGGTTTTGGCTATGCTCAAATTTGCATCTGTATGACATAGATCTACGTTGTATGTCTGGTAGCTATGTCCAAGTTTGAGTCCTCTATCACATGGATCTACGCTATATTCTAGTAACCATGCTTATTTATTCCACTCATGGATCTGCCTTGTATTGGTCTGCAGCTATGAGTTTGGTTACTTGTGTCTATGAGTCAACATACGGATGTACTACAGATTCCTACTTGACCGCATACTCCAATCGAGCCGACATTTTCATCTCATGGTGACAACTTGTTCTCAAAGCTCTCATTTATCATATCACTCTAAGACTCATGCTTTGTGGGGTATCCTATTATACCAAAATCCTATCACCATCATGTGATAAGACATTTGACATACCTACTTGCCCTGAATCCCAGCTTCTGAAGTGGAAACTAAATGGTTTTTCATCAATATTAAATGAAAATTCCTAGCACCGTGCATGCCCCTTTATCCAATAGTGGTACCCCTGCTCGCACCGCCTTTCATAGGTTGTCCACAAGTGGTGCCACCACCCATTTCCCTTGGTCCATAGGCAGTTATTACCAGAAATACTCTGTCATAGAAGGAGAAGTGTGGTACCCTGGGTAAAAAGGGAAAAAGAGAAGTTTCTCAAGGCTTCTAGATGATAAGCCTCATGTACTGCCTTATCCCTACTATTGTGGGTTGGTCAAGATCAAGATCCCTCATCCTAGGATCTTAGAGGCCACCTCACCCACTAATTTCTCAACCATCTCTATCCATTAAAGCCCTATAAATATGAGCTCATAGCCATGGTTGAGGAGAGAACATTGAAGGTATTGTTATGTTGTTTGGGGATGAAGAGCTATTTTCATGGAGATCCATGTCAACACTAAGGCTTGGTTGTAAACTTCTTCATATTTCTGATGCAAGTTGATTTCTATCCCACATATGATTTTGTTGTTGTGATTTCGCATATATATGTTGCTAGATTCCTTAGTCACTAGCATAGATTAGTAGATCATATTCGGGTTGCTTTGATTCATTTCATGTTGAGCTTTTTTTTAGGTACATAGGTGAACTGTCAAAGCCTTGTATTCTAGATATCTACAGTGTCTAGAGAGAGTCTTCAACCTCTATCCTCTATTTGTTCTGGATCTGAACCATTCAGACCAGTGGAACACCTTGCTATCCGCAGGAGGTGAAATATTCCAGCCAACATCCTCCCCATTGTTTTTTTCTCCTCAGGCACCAGATCGTTGGTGTTTTTACTCATGCAGTGAGTTCGGAAGCCGAGCTCTGTCACCCATGATTTTCGGTGAAGGATCCCTTTGCGTTTTGGGGGTCTGTATGTGTGTTTCCATACTGATTTGGGGTTCTGTGTATGATTTTTCCTTGCCTAGCTGAGAACCTGACTTTCCTCTTCCATTTTCGGGCTGTGTAATTGTCCCGTTGCCTCCTTGTAGAGATCGGGGTTGTTGTTTTTCCACGTTGTTCATTTTCTATGGGTTCAATCACGTTTTGGCTTGCTGTGGCTATTGTTGAGTCGTTTTGGCCATGATAGGGCCAAGAATGACTCAAGAATTATTTTCCCCTATTTAAACGGTGAACTGCTTGTTTGGCTATGTGTATACAGTGGTTGGTATTCATAGTTTGTTAGAGTGGGTATGAGGGCTTGGTTTGCTTGATAAACCTGGGGTGTTTGGAATCCACACACATAGAGCTAGAGGGATTGATTTCTTCTCCACAACCTAGGAGTAGCACTGGAAAGGGGGGTCAGGGCCTGAGGGACTGTGTAGCAGAGCAGGGACTGATTTTCTGGTGTTGGGTATGTGTGGGTGTCCTAGAAGTTAGGATAGTTCTTGTACAAGAGTCCTTAGCTCTTCAATGAGCTCCCCAACTTAGCATTCAACTTTTCCCGGCTCCTTGATAGCCTGATAAACCCTACTATGTCGGCTTGGCTGATTTATGTACCTTGGCTATGTGTAAGCCTGCTTAGTCCCTTATTCCTTGGGGAATCATCCCCAGCTCAGGGGTGGTAGTGTTTCTGAGAGATTGATGAGCATGCTGGCCTATGGTTGGGTGGAACATTGCAGCGATGTAGCTGGTTGCGGGGCAAATTCTACTTAAGATAAGCATTCTTGACTATTTCATCTCTGTAATTACATTTATTGTTTAATGAATCATGATGAACATGTTGATGCCTGAATGTATGTTTGCTTCCGCTGTGTATATGAATGATTATGCATCTTAGAATTTTTTATGTTTTAAGCATTTTATTTCAGCATCTTATGTACATGTGTTCATGGGGCTAGTTGCCCGGATCTTTAGTGTTATGGTAGCGTCCTCTTTGTCGGTCAGAGAGTCAAGGATGTTACAGTATGGTATCAGAGTGCATGTTACAGTATGGGCCTAAATGGGTTGTGAATATGCAGTGATAGAGCTATAATTGTAGCATTTTTCCTCAGAGGACCATGAAAGATCAGCTAGGAGAGGCATGTTTCCCTCTGCCCAATAGAGATTAGAAATTATGACTGAAAAATCCTCAGAAAAATTTTCTAAGTGCCTGAGCCGTCGGCTCATTGGGAGACTTAGTTGGAGGCTCCTCTAATGCAGTGGAGAGGTAGACGAAAGATTCCCCGATGAAGGACAATTGAAAGAAAAATTGTGAAAATTTCTCTAAGTGTTCGTCGATCATCGACGAAGAACAGTGGAAGTTGGAGCTGTAGTTTTGGCGGAGGTTAGCCAAAGACCCCCGAAACGCCAACTCAATTAGTTGAAAGATCCTCCGATATCAACCATCGGCAATTGGCGATGAATACCGGAAGGAAGAGCTAATGGAGCGATGGCGGAAAGAAGAAAGAAGAATTTTTTTTTTTAAAGTCTCTAAGTGTTGAGGCCATCGGCGTCAGCAAAAATTAGATGATGGAGTCACTAAAATGTCACCACCGTCAGAGAAAATTAGTGGACCTAGGTGTCGATACATCACCGAGAAAGAGAGGAATTTAGTTGGTTGATCTGCCGACACGACGAAAGGAAGGAATAAATTTTCACCGAAATGTTTCAGGTGTCGGATCGTCGATGAAATTTAGTTGATGGAGAAAGAGGAAAAAAATTTCGAAAATTTTCTAAGTACGGAAATCGTCAACGAAATTTAGTTGACGGAGAAGCCAACATGGTGGCGGACGAAGGAGGAAGTGTCGACGAAAGTTAGTGGTTTGGACCACCGATGGGGGGAAAAAGTTTGGTTATTAAGCCACCAACACATCGGAGAAGATTAGTGGTCCGGACTACCGATGCGTCAAAATAATTTATTCATTTGGATCGCCAATGAATGTCGGAAGAAGTTAGTGGTTTGGTCTGCCGATGGGCATCAAAAAATTTTAGTTATTTGGGTCGTCGACGTAGCGGAAGCGTTTAGTTTTGCACCGCCACAACATAGTGTTTAGTGGTTCTGATTGCTGACAGGTTGTATGGTCTACGAAACCCTTAGATGGTTTGTTTCTCACTGTTGCAGATGCCTAAAGAACTATCCACCTAAAAAATGGTGCTTCCGGTCATCGATACCACACAATGGAGTTAGTTCCCTCACTGATGTTGTAGGATTTAATAGTTCCAATCGCCGATATACTGTCATCGTTGATAATAGTCCTTGGCATCGCTGATAATAGTTTGGAATCCTAGACGACTAAGGATCCGACACGTTGGAGAAAAATAGATGAACAAACCGCCAATGAGTAGTGGATAAAACTAGCTATTTTGACCATCGAAGTGTCAAAACTTTTGTTGGGAAGAGGTCCGATTGAGCAAAGGATATTTTGGGTTTTTCAAGTGGGATTCTTTAGCAATTTCAGCAGTTTTATAGTGAGATTTTCAGCAGTTCTTCAGCGGATTTTAGGGCTGAAAAGGAAAAATTCTAGGTGGCTGAAGTTAGCATTCCAGACCAAAATATAGTTGTGTGTATTGCCTAAATTTATTCAAAAACATCATTTTAGAAGGGGTGTGGTTTTCACACCTAAGGTCGGAATGGAACATGTGGATAGGCATTGGAAATATTATCCAGCAAGGAACAAATGTGAATCACTAGAATTTGAATGAGGAGCAGAAAAGTACTCAGAATTGTGTTGCTATCAATATGGACAATCCGATAATTGCATGCCTAGAGGTAGCAAGGACTATGAAGTCGAGCCAATTGTTATGCGGAAGAGGAATTCCAGGAAAAGATGAGGGTTTTGAAACGGAAAATTTCCTTAACCCTGCCTTGCTAACTATATTATGTTTTATGAGTTTTATACATAAAATGTATGAGGATATGCCTTCCGTGCATAGGATATTATATGTTGGCAAAAATAGTGAGAATTATACATTTATAATGAACCACTAATGGTACATATTGCATTGGTGTTGGCATTAATGGAAAACCAATGACAGCATGAGCATGGCCGAATATGTTGCTGATGCTAATGAATGTGGCCAGCAACCCTATGGAGGGGATAAGGAAACAAATCCAGGATCAAAAGTTGGTGAGGGAATTCTGCAATCTCCTGCAAGAGACCAACCAAACTGGTAATGTCAAAGGTGTAAGTAGGATCCATGCAGGTAATGGTTTAATTATGACCTTTGCATGGAGTGGTAAAGGCAAGAGATCTCATACCATGTGGTTATTTAAAAATTTATACTACATTCATGTAGAAATATATCCCTCCCTATGAATGTTGATATGAACTTAATAACCAGAGACTGAGTACTGGTGGTCTTGATTATAGTAATGCATCCTATATGAGGTAGTCACGGTTAGGCCATAGTATGTTTGAATGCATAGTATTCTTGAATAAAAGGTATCATTGAGTGGATATGCATTAAGAGATTTTATAAATTTTGTAGTTATGCATTGAATGGTTGCATATGAAAAGTCTGAGTAAATGTTGTAAATATGCATACATAAGTGCAGGTGCAAATGTTGTGATGCATTGCATGAATGCATCGAGATAGTGCCTGTGTTATTATGACTAACCAATGGCTGAAATGATGAATTGATGATAATTCTAGAATCCTTTCAAGAGATGTTATGAATGCAGGATGGTAAGTGCATGAAGAGGATAGTCATGATCAATTGGCTGCTGGAAACGCTCTATGGAAGGGCAAGGTGGTACAAATGATATGCATATGAAGTAAGGAGTATCTAAACATTTCCTTTAAATTACATAAATGATGTGACTTTGCAATTTTAGTATGATAATGATTCATGTCAAGGAAATGAGTTTTGGTAATATTGATGCGATCAATAGCTGGAAGTATTTGAATTCTATAATTCTGAAAATGCTTCAGTGATTGTTGTAGCAATGAAAAAGTTATATGCATCAAGAATTACCAAGTGTTTGGCTAATTGAAGTTCAGATTTCAGGTAGATTGTTTGGAGCATGGAAATATGGGTAAGACCATGACAAAGGCCAAAATCTACCCTATGAAAGAGCCAAACCTCGTGAGAAGAGTCACATGGCTGTGAAATTAGTCTGTATGTAGAATGAGTTGTTAATTTGAATTTCTAAATTTCAAATTTGAGAAATTGTTGACAACTACTAATCACTATTGGCTTGCATAGAATTGTGTCTGGAGGACGCATTGTAAGTGGGTGTTCATGTTATGCTAATAAGCATAAAATCATAATGGGCATAGTGGTGCTGCTTACAAGAGACCAGCAAATGAGGATCACCTCATTGCCAAGCAAATCAATTTCTGTAGTAGATAAAGTCGCAAATTCACATTGAATTTAATTATTAATGCCATTGCTTGGATATGGAACAATCAAATTTGGATTGTATTGTTAGACAATGATTGACTGTTTGGCTACTTGATGAATGTGCCAGGGGTACACATTGCAGGAAGACCATGTGTGATGGCCTGCAGGATCCAAAATTCATGGGGAGGTTTTCCCCTATCTTGGAAATGGGTTTCGAGTGAAAATCCATTGGACATTTTGCAAATGTCCCATCTGCACTACATGTTTGGTAAGCAACATGAGTGAGATGGTATAGATTATGTCGGTAAGACATGTGTGGGATATGGAATGTAAAAAGGAGTTGGGGATGGCAAACCGAGGGACTGTCAACTCATAGAAGGGAGCCCACATTCCTCCTTAACGAAGGAATACTGCATCAGCAAATGGATAAATATTTTGTGACCCTAGCTAAGAATATGCATGTCAAATTGTTAAATTCCATATGCAGATCATGTTTTGATTTTATTTCCATTATGACAGATTGCTTGAGTATGAATAGGGCCTACATGGCTCACATCAGAAAGGGGTGCACACTTTTCCTGATGTCAATTCATGAAAGGGTTTTCAATATTGACCACACCCTAGGGAGTGGAAGCACTCCTGGTTTCACAATACTTGGTAGTGAATGATATGAAATATGATTACAGTTTTAGAGTAATAACGCTGATGAGTTTGCTTATACTGCTTGTGTTGACAGGATAAACAGATGCAATTTGGTTGTTGATATAAGTTCATTGTTGATATAAGCGTATTGTTGATATAAGTGCATGTGTTATTGTTGATGGCTTGATAAACCCAACTGTGTTGGCTTGGCTGATTGGTTGTTGATATAAGTGTCTTGTTAATATAAGTGCATGTGTTATTGTTGATGACCTGATAAACCCAACTGTGTTGGCTTGGATGATTGGTTGTTGATATAAGTGCATTGTTGATATAAGTGTAATGTTGATATAAGTGCATGGACTAATAAAACCAACTGTGTTGGCTTGGTTGATTTGTTGATGGCTTGGCTGATTTGTTCCTTTCCAGTCAGCGTGAAGGTGTACTGGCTGAACATTAATTATTTGATGTTGAGGATCAGCCTGCATGCTGACCTAAAATATAAGTCCATAGGCAATTCCAGGGCTTGTAAAGCAAAGCGGGACCCTATGGACCAATAAGGAAACGCACAATACAGATAAGTATTGGATTATTTTGCAACTTCTTGCTTATGAATATACATGTGTATATGCTTTGGTTATGATATTCTAAGATCTTTTTTAGAGATAAAAAACGATGAGAATAAACTAAACATGTGAATCTATTCAATGTTTGAATATAGGTATCACTGGGAGCGAGCACTATGAGGGCATCCTAGGGGTGCGTGTGGACATGTGACTGTCCTAAAGAGCTCAAACTGAACAGTAATGAAAAAGGTGCTAGTGGGACTGTGAAGGCCCTAGCAGCCAGAGTTGTAAACGAACCATATGGAGAGACTCCATGGTTGACAAGTCTGGAATAGACCGGAGACACTAAGTGTCATGGCCAAGAAGGGTTGGTCCAGCATTCATGGTGAAGTGAAAGAGGCTAAGAGCATGAAAACAATAGTGGTGGTGTGGGTTCCAGAATGGAACAAGACAAAGAGGGAAAAAAAAACTCTTGCTGCTCTCTCTTTCCTTTTTTTTTATTATATCTATATATATATACTTATGCATTTGTGAAAATAGAAGGTTGTTGAATGCATGTATGGCTGAAAATAGAATGTGTTTAATTGCTTAAAATAAATTGTGAATGCTGGAATAGTTAATAATTCCCTGCCCAAGAATGGACATGAATGAGCTCATGTGCCTATTGGGGAGGCATGAAAAGTATTAAAGTCTTCATGATAAGACTTGGACTACCATGCCAATTGGGAAATTAATTGATTGCTTTTAATGCCTATATTATGCTTGGTCTAACAAAATTACAATGATGCATTTCACATGTGAGAAAAGTGAAATTCAGTCATGCACATTGATCATGGTAGTAGACCAAAAGATGTTGGATTTGGCTAGAATTATCCCTCAAAAAATTTCCAAGACCCAAGAAAATCTTGGAGAGATGCTCAAGATACAGAAAAGGCAGAATGAGATGAACCACCATATTTTGCAAGACTCTATTTGTTTGCAAAAGGGGCTAAAAATCCTTCTGGGAGCAATCTGTATGGGAAAGGAAAGTGGATCAATGATGGGTCATTCATCCAAGTGGCCCATTAAGAAACGTTCTGGGCATGAAGACTGGCTAAGCAAGTAAAGATGAAGTAGCCAGGGAAATTTTGGAAATGCGGAGAACATCATTACCGCCGGGACTGCCCAATGAGGGAACATCAAGGGGTTGGCAGCCACAAAGTTCCTAGACTTGGGGATGAGCCAAAAGCTGACAAACAGTGGGAGAAGCTCGTGGAAGCTAAAGGCCTTGGTCCTAAAAGTTCAAAGTAAATAATTGAACGTGGGATAGATCTTCAAAATTTTGAAATTTTCGATGTGTAAATTGTATATGTATTCCTAAGTATTGGAACACTGAGGACAGTGTTATTCCAAGGGGGAGGGGATTGCAATACCCCGGTTTTGACCCCATTTGCATTAAAAGGTACATGATGTTGTAGACACTGAGAGGGGGGGGTGAATCAGTGTGCATCCAATTTTAAGCTTTTCACAGTTTATCAGGGTTAGCTACCAATTCATCAATTCATTACTCTATCATAAACATTTCATAAACATCTTCCAGATCATCATTCACATAGCATAAGCATTTAGATCATCAGATACCATAACATAACAGAACACAACACAATATAATTTTGTAATCTTTTGTATTATTATGTCCGGCTACAACCGTTAGGCAAAATCAGCTCCTACTGATGCATAGAGCACCTACTCTTAATCCAGGACCCTGCCTGGTTTTCTTAAACCCTGCTAAGAAGTGTTTGAGGTATCCTAACCTCAGAAGCAAGACAAGCTTGCTTTTACATTAAGACTTACTGTCATCATACACAAGACAACTCTGTCATATCATCAACACTACTCTGCTATAACTTGCTCATCATTTATCTACTGCTGCTCAGCATTGCTGCTATAGTCTTCTCAATCTTCTATGTTCATCATCTGATGGTCAATATTCGCTGCTGGTCATCATCAGCACTACTGATCACTGCTCACAACTACTTATCATCTTGGCTCCTCATCCCTGCTGCAAAATACTGCTGCAATAGTCTCAATCTCTGCTCAACCATCTGTGTACAGCAATCTGTTCATACTGCTGCATCAGGTTCTTTCAATTCATCAGAAAAGCAGTCTGTTGCTAATACTTCATAATCATCAAGTCACCTCAAACCAATTTCAAACTTGAAGAACAGTTTCAGGCATATTTATAATTAGACTCAGATTGTGCAATAAGATTCAGATCAAGTAGGCTATGGGATGCACGCAGGTGAATATTGTTCTGCTATTCATTTGCTGCCTCCATGCATTCATAATCTTGTTTGCTCACACATCATTGTATCTTAGCCTACTGCTTCAATACTGCATTGTCTTCCCAACCATACTGGTTACTATCCAGTCATCAACAGGTCAATCAAGATAAGATACCGAAAACATCACCAAGGACTAGAACATCATCATTGTCAACAATATCATCAACCTGTGCTGACTGTGTGTATGATATGGAAAGGCATCATCACTTCATGTATGAACTGTGCATATGCCACTGAGTTTACACTTCTAAATCCATTTCAATAGTTTTGGTTCTCCACAAGAATGTGTCCTCTTCTTGGGTGTTTTCCCTTCACAAGTGTGCCCTCAATGATGAAGACTCTCTTTTCCCAGTGCGCCCTCAAGAGTCATTCAATAACCCAACAAAATGATACTGTAAACTCAGATCTGGAACAAGCATCTGAAAATCCTTTGATGGCATTGAAGAACAAGTGAGAAATCTAAGTCGATTCCTCCTCAATGGATGGCTAGAGCAGACAAGAAATGGCTCTGCTTATTGGCTTCAAGGATTGGTATGCTTGTTGTGGAAAGCCAAGACCAATGCCAGCTACCGATTCCACTGCAGCCTTATGCTGTAAACCAATTACCTGAGAACTCTGTCTTCAATTTGGTTCATTGCTTGGTTCATTAGCTTTGGTGCCAAGACCAATGCCAAACAACAGATTCAAGTGGACTGTCTTTTAATTGCCAGCAAGGTAGTATGTACACTGTTTGATAACAAAAGTTGTATCCAGCTCTAAACCAATGACAAGTCTTCCCATTCACATATAGCTGTAGAAGGCAGTGAAACGCATAGCCTGGGAATATATGGCTGCGCTGCACATTGGCATGTTACGCTCCAATAGGCGAAAGAGCTGGCTGTAAAAAGCTACCTTCAATTGCACAGTGTAACGTTTAAACAGAACACCACCTATTTAACCAGAATGAGAATGATGGAGTATATGTCTCCATATAAATGTGATTTGTTGTAGGTAACAACCAATACAGGGCTATTGTTGTGGCTTTTACATAGCACCCAAACAGAGACAATCAAAGGGAACAGCCATAGGTGGAACTTGGAAGCCAAACAAATGAATCCCACAATTAGATGTTTAAATTACTGAGACGAGGAATGAAGGCAGGTGAGCTTCGATCTACATGTTGAGGTGGAATAAATGGGAAACAAATGAAGATATCTAACAGGTTGGGGTGTATGCATGACAATATTCAATGCCTGTAGATTGCCTCTACATGGAACCAATTTCTGAGTCTGCTCCACAAGAAAATATTTCCACGCTGATATACAAAAATTTCCATGCATGCAAAAATAAAATACCTCTCTCTGCTGTCACATGAAATTCCACGCTGATGAAAAAATAAAATTCCTCTGCTGTCACACAAAATCGCAGAGCTCTCCTTTAAAACTCCACGAACTCCACAAAAATTTCACCTCCAGCGACCTCAGAAATTTGCCAAAAATCAGAGATTAAAGGGATGGCTTTTATCTTTTACTGTGGCTTCTTCTTTCCCTTATCAGCTATCCAAACTGTGCTAAAATTTCCACGCTGTCCAAGAAATATTTCCATGCTGCTGCCTCAGACATAAAAATTTAGAACTGCACCGAGATTTCCAAGCTTGCTCAAAAAGTATACTCCCACGGCTAAAAATAATACGACTCATGCAATAATAGGTTAAGAGCAGATTTCATCTCTCAAAGAAAAATATAGGTGTATTTATATGAGAAGGAAAAGGAACATTTCCTTCTTTTAAGGAATATTTTTTTTTATATTTTATTTTTATTTTTATAAACAATTCCTTGTTTCACAGACTTAATTTTTTATATTAAAAAAACTTTCTATAAAGTCACCCATAAATCACCCTTTCTAATTCACCTTACCCCATTAGTATATTTTTATATAAAAAAAAAATTTCATAAAGTCACCCATTAGAGTCACCTTAAGGAATTTTTCTTAAGGACTTTTTTTATTCTATTGACTGGGCTGACTTCTTTGACTATTTTAAATTCAATCAACTTAAGGGAATTTTTCACAACATAGAACCATATATTATCGACAACCTTTAGCTTCAATGTCCATCTCCTAGGTCTTCTGCATCATTAGCTGAGTCTTCAACATCTTTAGCAGAGTGGTGGCATCAATGACATCAAGTCCATGTTGGCATCAATGACAATTTCACCAACAGATGTATATATTGTAATTAATCATGGTGCAAAGCTAAAGGAAAAATCCCCACCATCAATTTGGTTTTGTTATGTTTCGGCAATTGGGATCATTGCCGATAGTATATCATGCCATACGATACATTATAGTTCTGGCATCATGTAAATATGCACTTTAATTAAAATGAACCTACAACCAGCTACGACGGTGCAATGATAATGAAAAGGGCATGATTTTCCTAAGGATAAGGGGGGGTTGTTAAACCTTGAGCCTTTGGGGGGGAAAGCCATGTGTCAGTTGTTAAACACCAGATTTTAGTTGGGGCAGTTATTGCTGAGTAGTGGTGGGTGTGGTAGGATTGTCAGTCCTTGACCATGTGCCCACTCCACCAGCATACTCTTCATCTTCACGTTGCGTGGGTAGAGAAGTAACCTTCCCATTCTCTCCACTCTTTCATGACTCCATTCGGGCATTCACGGCCGTATTCCATGGGGGTTTTCTTTCCCATATCCATGCAGGGGCTGGATTGGCCCATCCTCATGCAGAGAGTCCTTCTCACCATTGTTTTGTTCTCAAAGGAATTTTTGACAAATTCCATAATGAGGTTTGCGCTTCCAAGGATTGGTATGCTATAGAAATCTCTATAGATCGGAGACAGGTCCAATACTGGTGCATGTTTTAATGATTTCCTCAGGGATTAAGCAGGTTACATATCCATTATTTTATTTGGGATGGGTCTAGAGGTATTGTGAGTGTTCCATCTAGCCGTGTTTCTTTTGACAGCATCGATATGTTTCTTCAACGTCTCTGTTTCTTTTTATAGATATAAAATTGTATATCTCTTGAATGTGTTTTGACCTTATAAATTAGATCTGAGATCATGTATCTTTTGAATTCCTTTTATTTGATCAATTTGATCTGAGATTGTAAATCTTTTCAACCCATTTTGATTTGATAAATTAGATCCAAAGTGGTATAGGTTTTTTATTTGGTATACGGTTCTAGGTTTATCCTTATTACTTGTGTTTTGTTCCAAACTGTGCAAGCATTACATTGTCTGCATGTGAACAATCTGTAAGTATGTATTCAGAAGTATCCAATCTCCATTTTAAATTTCTTTGGTTATCCTTTGTATGTCTGCATTTTTATAAGATCAGGTATACATATATTTATGCTTGTGACTTTGAACTATGGACTATACCAAAACTATGTTTTCCAAGTGCCTACGATTTTACCAAATATGGGTTGTACATTTCATGTTGGTGTTAAAGTCTACGCATGAAATTTGAACTATCAATTGTGCAAAAACCATGGCTTTTTAGTTCCTTTGATTTTATCAAATCTTGGTTGTACATTTTTTAGACCAAGTTGACATTAGAGTTATTCGACCAAGCAAATGAATTTATTGGTTAAAATATATGTTATATTGATGGATTTATTCAAATGATATACATATATCAAAGTATACATGTTCATAATGTATTATGAACTATGAATATTTTAATAAGAGACATTACTCTACATAAATAAAGATATTGAAAAAATATTACTATAAAATGTACATGATTAAAGTGAAAATGGATTTATAGGTAATGTGGAAAACAGTATTTTTTGCAAATCCCTTGTTAAAGTATATATATATAGAGAGAGAGAGAGATAGTGGGATAATGTTGTATTTTATAATCAGAGTATAATTAGTACTGTGAATATAAATACACACACTTAAGTATAGGACAAGCATTGTTATGAGTTTAAAGTTCGAGTGGCTTATTATAAGGAATCCTATGTATATATATGTATATAAAGTGTTATGAACATGTTTATGCCTGCATTTATTTCTATAAAGACTTGGATCATATGTTCCTAGGAATTACTAAAATGTAGACCATATTTTTTAGTAGTTTCCAATGTTGCAAGATGGACCAAGTATGTGTCTTGATTAGTATCAATTATTGTTTTATAATTGTTAAAAGGTATAAACCAAGAGTGGCCTCTTGGAATATGTTTATGTGAAAAGGGTCTTTCATTTAAATGGAAAACCTTACAAAGAAGGAAAATGGTAATTGAAGAGTATTCTTGGTGAAATTGATTAGAGGTCCAAAAAATGGTAGTGGATGTGCCACAAAATTGTAATTTCTTCTCTTGATAAAATAATATAAAGACTAATAAGTGTAACATCCTTGACCCTCCGAATGACAAAGAGGACGCTACCATAACATTAACATGCGGGCTAAAAGTCCTATGAAGTTGAACATACCATAAAACATGCACAGATACATAATTATTCATCATATAGCCGAAGAAAACATACGTTCATTCTAGCATTCAACATGTTCATCATAATTCATTAGCCGTCAAATATAATTGCAGAGATGAAATAGACAAGGATACTTATCTCATAAATAAATTGTCCCGCAACCAGCTATGTCACTGCAATGTTTCACTCAGCCATAGGCTAGCGTGCTCCTTAATCTCTAAGCATCGTTGCCATCCTCGAGCTGGGCATGATTCCCCAAGGAATAAGGACAAGCAGGCTTACACATAGCCAACGATACACAACACAGCAGATCAGCCAAGCCAACATAGTTGGGTTTGTCAAGCCATCAAGGAGAAGGGAAAGGCTAATTGCTAAGCTGGTGAGCTCATTGCAGAGCTAAGGACACCTACACCAGAACTAGCATGGCTTATAGAACACCCACACACATCCAACATAAGGAAATCAGCCCCTTCTCTGCTACACAGTCCCTCAGGCCCTGACCTCCCTCCTAGTGCTATTCAGGGGATTATGGAAAATAAATCCAACCCCTAGCTATGTCTTTGTGGTTCCAAAACACACCATGTTTGTCAAGAAAACCAAGCCCTCATCCCCACTCCAAAAATAGTCCGTAGACTAACCACTGCATACATACCCCGGATCATTCTTGGCCCTATTGTGGCCAAACGACTCACAATAACCTATAGTAAGGCCAAAACGTAACTGGTTCCATAGTAATGAACAATGTGGGGGAAAAAAATAGCAACCACAAAATCAGGGAAAGAACCACAACCCCATCTCACAATGAAGCTACATGAACATTACATAGCCCCAAAACGGGAGAGGAAGTCTGGTTCTCATTCCAAAAAACAGGGGAAAACATATAAGCAGACAACAAATCCGTAAGGAGAAATTCCCACCTCAAATTGGTAGGGGAAAACACACATACCCAGCGTCTCCTGGGCATGAATGGCTCTATTAGGAAATAATGGTTGACAGTGGGAAGAACATATTCCAAAGCTTGCTGCCTGGATCCAAAATGATGTTCAAGCCTGTGCGTGAGGAGGTGAACAGAGAAAAAATGCCTCCATGAGAGAGTGAACCGAACGGTTCTCTACAGGAGGATGGACAAGGATGGAGTCATGGGATACTACTTTCCCTACCCACGTGCAGATGGATAGTTCACTGGTGGAGTGGGTGTGTGGGAAAGGGCTGACAATCCTATCACCCACCACTTCCCAGCAATAACTTCCCAACTAACATCAGGTATTTTAATGGCTGACACATGGCTTTTCCCCATAGGCTCATGGTTTAACGTTTCCCCCTCCTCATCCTTAGGAAACCATGCACTTTTCATTTAACGTTGCACCGTCATAGCTATTTGTAGGTTTTTGATTAATTTTTGCATGTTTACATGATGCCAGAACTATAATGTGTCAGATGGCATGATATACCATTGGCAACGATCCCAATTGCCGAAACATAACACAACCAAATCGATGGTGGGGCTTTTTCCTTTAGCCCCTCACCATGATTAATTACAATATATACATCATGTACCTTTAATGCAAACAAGGTCAAAACCAAGATGTTACAATCCCCTCCCCCTTTGAATAATACCATCCTCGGTGTTCCAATAAATAGGAATACATATCCAAAATTTCAAAATTTTGCAGACCTATCCCATGTTCAATTATTTACTTTGAACTTTCAGGACCAAGCCCCTTTGGCTTCCACGAGCCTCTCCCACTGGTTCTCAGCTTTCAACTCATCCCCAAGTCTAGGAACTTTTTGGTATCTTGAGCATCTCTCCAAGATTTTCTTAGGTCTTCGCAATTGTTTGAAGGAGACTTCCATCCAAATCCAACAGCTTTTGGTCTGCTGCCATGATTAATGTGCACAACTAGATTTCACTTTTCTCACCTGTGAAATGCACCATTGAAATTCTGTTAGACCAAGCATAATATAGGCATTAAAATCAATCAATCAATTGCCCAATTGGCATGTTAGGCCAGCACGCAGGCTGCTTCACCTTATCCTTTTATATATATAAGGCACAGTCAAGCCAACCTTTAGTTGGGTTTATCATACTGTCAACAAATCGCCTGCACTTATATTAACAATGCACTTATATCAACAATAAATGACCATTTCTAGGTTTCATTTCCAGCAGTGAGTTCTACTTCAACTACCCCATACAACACAAGAGACCACTCCCTTCTATGCTCTTCAGTCCCTCGGGAATGTCTCCTTCTCTGTGCTCTTCAGTAAGAGGTAGGATGAGCCCAAGCCATTATCCATTTAGTGTACAACACCAAACTACCTCTCTTTATCTTGACAACACAAGCAACATAAGCAAAATCATCAGTTTTATTGTTCTAAAACTATAATCATATTCCACATCATTCACTATCAAGTATTGAGACACCAAGAGTGCATCCACTCCCTAGGGTGTAATCAATATTGAAAAACCCTTCCATGATCCGACATCGGAAAAGTGTGCACCCTTTTCTGGTGTGTGCCATGTAGGCCCTATTCATACTCATGCAATCGGTCATAATGGAAATAAAATCAAAACATGCTCTTTATATGGAATTTTTAACAATTTGACATGCATAATCTTAGCTAGGGACACAAAACACTTATCCATTTTTCAATGCAGTATTCTTTTGTTAAGGAGGAATGGGGGCTCCCTTCTCTGAGTTGACAGTCCCTCGGTTTTCCATCCCAACTCCTTTCACATTCCATATCCATACATGTCTTACCGACATAATCTATACCATATCACTCATGTTGCTTACCAAACATGCAGTGCAGATGGGACATTTCCAAAATGCCCAATGGAGTTTCACCTAAAACCCATTTCCAAGATAGGGAAACTCTCTCCCATGAAGTTTGGCTCCTGCAGGCCATCACACATGGTCTTCATGCAGCGTGTACCCAATGCATCCTCCTGACACAATTCATGAGACTCTTCTCATGAGGTTTGGCTCTGTCACATGGTAAATTCTTGTCTTTGTCATGGTCTTACCCACTTTTCCATGCCCCAAACAATCTACCTGAAAGCTGAACCTCAGTTAGCCAAACACTTAGTAAGTATTGATGCATATAACTTTTTCATTGCTGCAACAATCACTGAAGCATTTTCAGAATTTATAAGATTCAAACACTTCCAGCTATTAATCATATCAATATTACCAAAACTCAATTACTTCATGCAATCATTATCATACTAAAATTTGTAAGGTAACATCATTTAAGCCAAAATGAAATGTTCATATACTTCTTACTTCACAAGCATATCATGTGTACCACCTTGCCCTTCCATAGAACATTTTTGGCAGCCAATTGATCATGACTACCCTCTTCATGCACTTACTATCCTGCATTCATAACAACTCTTGAAATGGTTCCAGAATTGCCATCCATTCATCATTTAAGCCATTAGTTATTCATAGTAACACATACAGGCATAACACATTTTTGTATGAATGCAGCCTAAACTTTAAATATCCACATGGTATGAGATCTCTTGCTTTTATCACTCCATGCAATTGTCCTAATTGAACCCTTACCTTCATGGGTCCTACTTACACCCTTGACATTACCAGTTTGGATGGTCTCTTGTAGGAGATTGTAGAAGTTGCTCACCAAATTTTGATTTTGGACTTGTTGCCTTATCCCTTTCTCCATAGGGTTGCTTGTCACATTCGTCAGCATCAGTAACATATTCATCCATGTCCATGTTGTCGTTGGACTTTCCCCTAATGCCAACATCAATGCAATAATTATTATTACTAGCTCATTATAAATGTATAATTCTTACCACTCTTACCAACATGTAATATCCTATGCATGGAAGGCACATCCTCATACAATTCATGTATAAAAATTGTAATCATAATTAGTAAGACACAGTTTAAGGAAATTTCCCTTTTCAGGTCCCTCATCCTTGCATGGAACTCCTTTTCCACACAATAGTTGGTTTGACTTCATGGTCTTGCTACCTCTAGGCATGCAATTCCTGGATAATCGTCCATATTGATAGCGCCACATTTCTTTTTCAAGCAATCACTAGCACTTTTCTGCTCTGCATTCAGATTCTGGTGACTCTCCCTTGTTCCCTGCTAGATAAGATTTCCAACGCCTATGCACATGCTTCATTCTGACCTCAGGTGTGAAAACCACACCATTTTCAAAAATGATGGCAAAACACACCACTGAATTTTGGTTTTTGGTCTGAAATGCAAACTTCAGCCACCTAGGGTTTTCTTCCTTTTCAGTCCTAAAACTACTGACAAATCCAATTAGAATTCACTACAAAACCTACTGGAACACTAGCTGGAATTTGGTGAGAAAAATTCCACTTTGAAAAATCCAAAATTTCCTTTGGCCCAATCGGACCCTTTCCCAACAATTTTTCTGACACTTCAGTGGTCGAAACACCTAACATTCTATTGTATCGGACCTTCAGTCCTCTAGATTTCTAGACTATTCATCGACTCTCTTTCCAACTAAATTTCTGACGTATCAGATCCTTAGTGAACTAAACTTTCAATACTTCAGCGAGGCCAAAAACTAATATGTGTCGGCGACCGGAACGTTACTTGTCGCAGCATCGGTGGTCGGAGCGACTAACTACTCACTCATTGGGTGGTTAGTTCCATAGCCAGCCACAATGGTAGCAATCCAACAACTAAGGTTTTCTGCAATATCGACGGCTCTAACAACTACAGTTTTCCGTTGTATTGGATCCTCAACTGTCTCGGCTTTCGGCCTTTATCATTTTTATCAGCGATGAAACCAACTTATGTGTTGCATCGACGATCGAGTGCTCTATGCATTGGGTGGCTAGTCCTCTAGACTTCCACAACGATGACCAACAAACCTTCTGTGCCTTTTGCGGCCACAAGTCTATCGATGGTCAGAACCTCTAGTCACTACGACATCAGCAGTCGAGACTTCTACCCATCTAAAGGTTAGTCCTCTGTACTTCCGCAATGGTGGATGCTCGTTCAACTATCTTCCGTCGATCGGTGCTCTAGATCACTAATTTATCTTGACTCATCAACGGACTCATCCACTAACATGCGTTGATCGTAGATATCCTCAACACTTAGAAAAATTCTCGGCGAAAATTTTATTTTTTACCTTCCTGCGACACTCCATTAGCTATTTCATCAACTATTTCCTGCTGACACTGCAGCTACTCCCTCAGCTAGTCATCAGCAATCTATCCAACTAATCATCGCCGATCGTCGATGGTCTTATCGAAGCTTCATCAGTTTAAGTTAGGCTAGCGTTTTGGCAGCCTTCAACATCTCCGCCAAAACTGCGGCTCCCACATACACTAAGTTTTGCCGACGTCTGAATTTCTTCCTTAACCATCTTTCCACTACTTCATTGGCTCAACCATCTTTTATTCTTTGCTGTCGTTTCGGTGCCTTCACTATCTATATTTCAACATTGCAGCTACACCATCAACTAGGTATCAGTGACCTAATTCGTTAATCATCGCCGATCGCCAATGGTCCTATCACTTCAGTTTTCCACCACTCCACATCGGCTGTCGGAACAATTATCTATTGCGGCATCGATGGTCAGGGACTCTACTCGTCGGAAGATTAGTCCACTAGACTTCCGCAACGGTGGGTGCATGAACCACTAATTTCTTTCGACGTCAGCTGCCACATTAGTGGCTCCATCCTCTAAATATCGCTGATGATTTCAACTAAGTGAGCCGATGTTTCGGTAGTTCCATCATCTAAATCTTGTCTATCAGCGCTTCAGTCTTCTAACTTTTGTCGATCACGGATGGGCTCAACACTTGGAAATTGTTTTTTTAAATTTTCAAAAAAAATTCTTCTTCTTCTTCTTCTTTCTTCCTCTGATTGCCGACAACCTCAGAACTTCGCCGAATTCTAAAATTTTCAACACTTATAATATTTTCTCTTTAAGTCTTCTTTCTTCCATCGCTGTTGGCGGCTCCACCAACTATCGGTGATCTCATAAACTATCCTTCACCGATCGCTGATGGCTGATATCAGAGGATCCTTCAACTAAATTGAGTCGGTGTTTTGGTGGTCTTCGGCTGATCTCTGCCAAAAATTTGGCTCCACCTTCCACTATCCTTCACCGACGGCCGACGAATACTTAGAAATTTTTTTTGCAATTTCTTCCTTTATTGTCGTATCATCGGCGGTTCGCTTAGCTATACTTCACCAACGTTTTGACGGTCTTCTATTGATCTCTGTCGACGTTTCGCCTAGTTGATCCACTAAATTTTTCCAATCCACCTATCTAGTCGTCGTTGTCGCTGGGGTCTGTATCAGACGGCCGTCAAACTAATCTGTCCGCTTCATCGAAAGGGCTTCCCACTAATACTTCCAACAAGCTGATAGCCTGACACTTAGAAATTTTCAAAAATTCTTTTCCACCTACCCCTCGTCGGATGGCCTTCCCACTATGCTTTCTGACTTATCGGAGGAGTTTCCCACTTAGTCCTCCGATGATCCGACGGTTCTGGCACTTAGAAAATTTTCTGAGAATTTTATGTCATAAGTTTTGATCTAGGTTGGGAAAAATGCTACCTGCCTCTGCTAGTTGATCTTTCATGGCCCTGTGAGGCACAAATGTTGCAACATAAGCTTTGTAACTACATCTTCACGGTCCATTCAGGCCCATGCTGCAACCAGAGCTCTTATACCATACTGTAACGTCCCCGACCATCCGACCGACAAAGAGGACGCTACCATAACATTAACATGCAAGCTTAAAATCCCTATGAAGTTTAACATACCTAAAAATTTAAATCATACCTAAAAATTTAAATGCTTGAACATAAAACATGCACAGATACATAATTATTCATCATACAGCGAAAGAAAACATACGTTCATTCTAGCATTCAACATGTTTATCATAATTCATTAGCCATCAAAAATAATTGTAGAGATGAAATAGACAAGGATACTTATCTCATAAAGAACCTGTCCTGCAACCAGCTATGTTGCTGCAACATTCCACCAAACCATAGGCTAGCGTGCTCCTTAATCTCTGAGCAACGCTGCCACCCCCGAGCTGGGCATGATTCCCCAAGGAATAAGGACAAGCAGGCTTACACATAGCCAGGGATACACAACACAACAGATCATCCAAGCCAACATAGTTGGGTTTGTCAGGTCATCAAGGAGTTGGGAAAGGCCAATTGCTAAGCTGGTGAGCTCATTGCAGAGCTAAGTACACCTACACCAGAACTAGCATGGCTTCTAGAACACCCACACACACCCAGCACAAGGAAATCAGCCCCTTCTCTACTACACAATCCCTTAGGCCCTGACCTCCCTCCCAGTGCTATTCAGGGGATTGTGGAAAATAAATCCAGCCCCCTAGCTCTGTCTGTGTGGTTCCCGAACACACCAAGTTTGTCAAGCAAACCAAGCCCTCATCCCCACTGCAAAAACAGTCCACAAACCAGCCATTGCATACATGCAGAAAACAAGTTATTCAAAGCTTGAACAGGGAGAAAATTGACCTTGGATCATTCTTGGCCCTATTGTGGCCAACCGACTTGCAATAACCTACAACAAGGCCAAAACGTAACTGGTTCCATAGTAATGAACAATGTGGGGGAAAACAACAACAACCACAAAATCAAGGAAAGAACCATAGCCCCACCTCACAATGAAGCGACAGAAACATTACACAGTCCCAAAACGGGAGAGGAAGTCCGGTTCTCATTCCAAAAAACAGGGGAAAACATGTAAGTTGACTACAAATCCGTAAGGAGAAATTCCCACCTCAAATCGGTAGGGGAAAACACACATACCCACCATCTCCCAGGCGTGAATGGCTCTGTCAAGAAATCGTGGTTGACAGTAGGAAGAACCCGTTCCTCAGCTCGATGCCTGGATCCAAAACGACGCTGAAACCTGTGCGTGAGGAGGTGAATAGAGCAAAAACGCCTCCACGAGAGAGTGAACCAAACAGTTCTCTGCAGGACAATGGACAAGGATGGAGTCATGGGGTAGTGGTTTCCCTACCCACGTGCAGATGGAAAGTTCATTGGTGGAGTGGGCATGTGGGAAAGGGCTAACAGTCCTTCCACCCACCACTTCCCAGCAATAACTACCCAACTAACATTAGGGATTTTAATGGCTGACACATGGTTTTTCCCCATAGGCTCATGGTTTAACGTTTCCCCCTCCTCATCCTTAGGAAATCATGCCCTTTTCATTTAACGTTGCACTGTCGTAGTTGGTTGTAGGTTTTTGATTAATTTTCCATGTTTACATGATGCCAGAACTAGAATGTGTCGGATGGCACGATATACCATCGGCAATGATCCCAATTTTTGAAACATAACAAAACCAAATCGATGGTGGGGATTTTTTTTTAAGCCCCTCACCATGATTAATTACAATATATACATCATGTACTTTTAATGCAAACGGGGTCAAAACCGGGGTGTTACAATAAGCTTTGGTGGACATAGCCTAATGGATGGGATGAAACACATATATGATGTCTCTTTATTTTTCTCTATGATTATGTTTGTATATACTCATTTTAATGATGGTATTTAATCCGTGGATGATGCACAACAAATTATTCATCATACATTTCCTATACTGGTACTTTGGTATATGAAAAACACTTGCATCCATAGAGTCAAAAGTAGTCATTTCAAGAAGGAAATCTATTTGGATATTTAAATGAATCAATACATTTGATTCACATTTTGATTTAAAGGAAACTAATTAATAATTTTTTAAGATCCTACTACCATGGTATTAGATTAGGGTAAAGTGATACCAATGTTTACAATGCGGGAAGGATGAAATACGGTCAAATAATTAAGATATGATAACGAAATTTTGTGACGTTAGTCTTCTAATGTATACATTAGTTTTTACCATTATGTGATTTCACTCTCTCAAGACATTAACATGGTTGACTTGTTGGTTATAGTAAAAAGAAAAATTTACCCTATTTCCTCCAGAATTTACACTGAGAGATTTTGGGTATGTTACAATAATGAAAGTTAAGGATAATATTCAATATTATTGAATAGTTTTGTTTGTTATGTAGGAATCAAGCTCCAACTCTATCTTAAAATTGATGTGAGAAAAACCTAGTTAGTTATAGATTTGTTTAAAGAACTAAGAAGGTGATCTTTTGATTAAAGAGTCTAAATAGATGGCTAATGATTAATCTTGTATATTTTAATTAATAGGTATAGGAAGCCTATTAAATTTTTATATGTAATATTTTATAATCTTCACTTGAATAGTTAAAGTGAAAATACTTTAGGTTATTTTTGAAGGTAATATCTAGGTATAAACGTGATGCCTTGAACTAATGCTAGCTAGTTATAAGAAGATATTGTTGGTGAAAGAAACCTTGAAGAAAGGAAAAATATATTGTAGAAAATTGTAATTCTCTTTGCTAGATAAAACAATTAAAGATTAACAATTTTGGTGGATGTAGCCAGTGATTGGGGTGAACAACGTATATTGGTGTCATGCTTTTATATTTTCATTTGATGTGTTTATCTCTATTTTATTGTTACTTGTGAGAATATATATATATATATATATATATATATGTCATTTGCTTAATGTATAAGTTTCCTCGTAAATAATAATGTTAAAACAAATATTTATTTAGTGGTTTTAAAGTCGTAATTAAATATTATTCGCACATATTATTATTATTCATGAATGGTGACTAGTGTTTGATATTTATTATATATATGTGACGATATAGTGATCCTTGAAATATTCTCTCATAACAAATATATAGTTAAGTAATGATGTGTGGCAACCTACATGGAAAGTTAAATGGTTCAATACCCTTGTTGAATATTTTAATTTGAAGGTAAATAACAATACCATGTAGGAGATCATTAACATAGTAATAGATTATTGTAGAGAATTAATAATGCTTTTATTGTATAGAAGTTGAAGTATGATTAAAGATTTAAGGTAATATTTAAGATTATGAGTATATGAAGTGGATTTTATTATTATCATTATTAGAGGAAAAAAAAAGAAATTTTTCTTGCGTACATGAAAGATATTTAAGTAGATGAAACAATTTTTTTTACCCCATTTCCCAAATTAGTAAGTTGGAAATTAGGTTTGTTGATGATGATAATAATGATGATGACTAACATCCACTCATAACAACTTTGGTCTATCATATCTTAAGATGGATAATACTTGGCTTACTTTAAAATCTTGTTCTAGTGCTAAAAATATCTTGCCAATAAGCTTTCCAAGCACACTATAGTTTTGGCAAGTTATGAGGTTATAAAGGTTTGTATTGTAGCAAATACTATGAAACTCAGATCTAATGATGGTGTAAGCAAGGCACTTTAAGAGAATGTGATTTTCATCCTCAACGCTCATACACTCACACAGATGAAAAACCATTTCTACCCATGGAGTTTTAGGAATATACCGATGCCTTGTCTCGCTATGGAGTTCATGAAATTTTGTTCTAATCTTGGCTATATTAATTTACACAAACATTGACAAAATAAACTAAAAATTTTACGCACAGAAAAAATATATATATTTTTATTTCTATTAAATCAATGACATTTACTAATTTAATTGTTTTTTTATATTTTAAAAAGATAATAAATTTTTTAAATATACATAACTAATCACACCAAAAAAATTCATACATTTTCATTTCTCTTAGATAAATAATAGTATTTATTAATATCAACTCTTTTATATTTTTAAAAGATAATGAAACTTTCAAGTATAACTAATCATACCATATATATATCTTCATTTATCTTAAATAAATAATTTTTATTAATATCAACTGTTTTTTTTTAAATCTTAGTTAATCATAATTACACAAAATCTCTTCCCTTGTATATGGAGTTAATTTATGGCTCAACTTTCTCATTATAATATGATTTCGTTACGGGAAATTAATTAGAGGTAATTATAAAAGCTATTAAAATTACTAAATGATTGGAAACATTTAGAATAAGTTAAATAGATTTTTTAGTTTTAGATATTTTTTGTAAAAATAATTCTTTTTTTCTTTTTAAAATGAAAAAAAAAATTAAAAAAAAACTATCATATGAACCTTAAAAAAAGACAATCATATAAATATTAAAAAAAACACTATGAGATAAAAACAATCAAAACAAAATATAAAATGAAAGATAACGCGTTTTTATCATAATGTTGCTTTACATTTCAAAGTTTGGATAAAAATCATTTTATATAATATTTTAAATTTGCCTTAACATGTTATAATTAATAAAAAATAATTATAATTAAAAATATATATTTCCTCGTTTAAGATTTTAAGTTAATAAAAAATAATTATAATTAAAAATATATATTTTCTCATTTAAGATTTTAGGTTAGTATCTTATATACTCAAGCAATATTCTAGAAATCAATTTAACATTTAATAAATTGAAATAATTATAATAATTTAATTAAAATTATGATTATTATTTCTTATTAAATTAAAAGAAAGAATATTGACTCTTTATTTACTTTAATATGTTTCACTAAAATGAATACAAAATATATTTAATACAGCTTTAAATGTCCTTCTAAATAATTAATGCAATGCATTCGTGGATTTGGATGGATTTGCAAATGATTTAGATAAGAATCAAAGCCATAGAACATATATAATGATATATATTATTTTTATTATTTTCATCGATACGAGGTCAAAAGAGCTGTCATTATCTTTCATTTATCAATTTTCGTCATTAGGTTTAGGTTTTGCTCCACAATGTGCTTGCTTGATATTTATAAGGATGAAAGCAATCTTTCTTCGTGTGAAAATGTAGATGTACAAGTATCTATTTCGTACTATGTTGCAAACCATGCCATTCCATTCTATTCTTTTATTAATTATAACACTCACGTGTCAAATAGTTGATGTACAAGTATCAATTTGCTACTATGTTGCTAACCATGCCATTCCGTTCTTTTTATTAAAAATAACATACACGATACGACCTACGTCAAAATTTCCCTTTCGATCTCTATGTTGAGGTTTTCTTGGAGTACTTATTATAAACGATGAAAGGTTCATGAAAGAGAACCTTTCTTCCTTAGTTTTAGGATGAATTTGCTATTATGTTGCAAACCTTTCTTCTTTAGTTTTAGGATGAATTTCCTTCTTGAAGTTCAGTCATAAAAATAGGAAAGCAAAGAAAAGTTGTCGTAAGGAAAAATAGCAACTATGGGTCAAGGAAAGAAATGTTTCCAAATTTGATGAAGGTGGATGAAAGGGAAACATATTTATTGTATTACACATACTAATTTCCTCGAGGAAGGCGAATTTGTGGCTAGGGTTAAAGTTTAGCAAATGGTAACTTGCTTAACAACTGATTGACTTGCCCAACAAGTCACCCAGGTTTATTTAAACACAATTGGAGCTCCTTTTCTCAGTTTGGATGTTTATTATGTTGATTTTTATGAAGATAAGTATTCCTTTCTGTGCGTTGTTCCTCAGGCTCTTGGGAGATGCACCCCAAGGTTTTCATTCCCTCTCTCCTCTTCCCCTCTTCTCCCGTTCTCATTGTAGGTTACATTGGAGCTATGGAGCAGCCTCTCTGAGTTGATTCAGGATTTGTTATCAGCCTACAGACATACATTTATGTATATCATATTTCATTAACAAGTCCAATATTTTTCAATATCTAAGGGTTCAAATCTCCATGCCCTTCCTTGTATTATGTCAAAAACATACATTGTAATGATGGATAATGTTGAAGAGAGTGTTATAGTTAATTGATGAGAGTAATTTTGATTTTATTGGCTTTCATATGATATCATAAACATTCTCTAAAAATTTTATTCCAATCTGATTCGAAATGGTTGAGATTTACTCATTTTAAGTGAACCTAGTCTAGATTTGCATTTGAAAATAACTAGTTTTTCCATTTATTGCATAAACAATTTTTTGCTCACCCAAAAACTGATCTGTAAGTTCTTGTGGGTCACTAAAAGATCCAAGTCCACATACATAGATCCATAACCTTTTTTCATTGTGGCCATACTATCTTTTGGAATCCTCCAATGTGCAAGTTCCCCCTATGCCAAAACTGCCTTATTTTCCCAAATTGATCCGAAACTATTATGGGATGTCCCAAAGTGTTATAAATAGTACATAAACTTATTTTATGACTGAAAATCACCTCTGAAAATTAATTAATCCTTTGGTCGGAAGGTGGATTGATATTCCCTAGTTTCACGGTTTGGTGACCCAACAGCATCAAAGTAAGTTTCCACGGTGCGGACTCTGAAATCTCAATGGTATCAGATCTAAATTTGTTAGGAGAATGGATTTCCAAATATTCACTCAATCTTGATTGATCTCCTCTGCCCACTCTGCCTCAGCAAAATTTCCCTACCTAAAACTTTGGTTTCCCTATTCTATTAGTGCATCGAATGGTAGATTTTGTAATTCAAAAATGTTAATATAAATTTGTAGAATTTAAGAGTTTTCGGGTCTATACACCAGACTTGGGACATCACAAGATTGGAAATATGTATTGGGATTGTCAAAGAAATAAATATACAAGTCATAGGAATGTGAATGTTACAGAGGCTTATGAAGAATAAAAAGAAGAAACAGAGGTGAATAATCCTCCAGAGGATGGAGATGCTCTTTTGTTGAACACAGTCTTGGTGAAGACCAAGAAATAGGTACATGAACTAGTTCAAAGGAAAAGTCTATTCAGAACAAGGTTTAAGTCACAAGGTAAGTGTTCTAAAATGGTTATTGATAGTGGTAGTAGTGATAATTTGAGTTCCACAGAGATGGAAGAGAAGATGGGATTGAAGAGGATGAAGCATCCCACTCCTTACAAAGTGTCATGGTTACAGAAAGGACATCAACTCTTGTTGAATTAGCAGTGTAATGTGGAGTTCCATATTGGTACTTGCAAGGATGAAATATTGTGTGACATAATTCCTATGGATGTGTACCATATACTCTTAGGGAGGCTATGGAAGTATGACAGGAAATCTGTTCATGATGGGAGGAAGAATACTTATTCTATGGAGAAAGATGGGAAGAGACATACCTTGTCACCCTTGGAAGATGAAGCAGTTCAAGGAAGTTCAAGATTAAGCATTCTGTTGATGTCTGGAAAAGAATTGTTACAGGAAGTTCATAAAGAAAAGGATCTACATTTTTGTCTTATTGGTAAGGCAAAGGTAATTTTAACTTATACAAATATAGATGATTTTCTAGATGAAGTTAAAGCTTTGCTTGATGAGTATGCTGAAATTATTGTGGATGAATTACCAAATGAATTACCTCCTTTAAGAAGTATTATTCATCACATTGACATAATACCTGGTGCAAGTTTACCTAACAAAGCATCATACAAATTAACCCCTCTAGAAAATGAAGAAATCAAACAACCATTATAGGAGTTGTTGGAGAAGGGATTGGTGAAAGAGAGATTGATTCCTTGTTCAATACCTATTGTGCTAAGTCCAAACAAATATGGTTGGTGGAGAATTTGTACCGACTCCAGAGAAATCAACAATATCACTGTAAGGTCTAGATTTGCTTTACCAAGAATTGATGATCTGATGGACTGTTTAAGTGGTTCAATATATTTTTCCAAAATAGATTCGAAAAGTGGATAGCATCATATTAAAATAAGGGAAGGGGATGAATGGAAAACAACATTCAAAACTGATGATGGTCTATATGAGTGGTTAGTGTTTCCATTTGGGCTTACAAATTCACCCAGTACTTTCGTGAGATTGATGAATGAGGTTCTGAAATAATTTACTGGAAAATTTTTGATAGTATATCTAGATGACATCCTGATTTTTATTCAGAACATAGAAGAGCATTTAACACACCTTAAGTTGGTGTTGATGACTTTCCAGAAGGAGAAACTACTGATAAATTTGAAGAACTGTAGCTTCCTGAAAAAATAAGTGGTCTACTTGGGGATTCATGGGTTTTGTAAAAGGATGGAAAATGGATTCTGATAAAGTGCAAGCAATTTTAAATTGGCCATTTCCAAGGAATGCTTATGAGGTAAGAAGTTTTCATCGACTTGATAGTTTCTATAGGAAGTTCATTAAGAATTTTAGTCATATCTGTGCACCTTTAATAGATACTTTCAGAGAAGTAAACAACCTTTCCAATGGACTGAAGAAACTAATATAAATTTTAAATTATTGAAGAAGAAAATAACTCAAAAGCCTATTTTGGATTTGCCGAGTTTTGATAAAGTGTTTCAAGTGGAGACAGATGCCAGTGGAGCAGTAGTGGGAGCAATTTTAAGTCAAGAACAGAGGCCAGTTGCATATTTTAGTAAAATGTTGAATGAAGCTAAACAAAAGTACTCTTTGTATGATAAATACTTATATGTTGTTGTGCAAGCTCTTCAAAAGTGGAGACATTACTTAATTCCTAGGGAATTTGTTTTATATTCTGACAATAATGCTTTGAAGTTCATTAACAGCGAGCCTAAATTAAATCAGAGGCATGCTAAGTGGGTAGAAGTTTTGCAGAATTTTACCTTCGTTATCAAACATATAAGTGGTAAGTCTAATAAATTTGTTGATTCTTTGAGAAGGATAAGTTTGGTAATGCAGGAAGTTAAGATCAGTACTTTTGGATTTTAAAATTTGATTGCTATGTATAAAGAGGATGCATATTTCAAGGATATTTATGTTTCTTGTGAAAATCTAGTTACCCAAAACAAAATCGAGTGGTTAGATTATATGATGCACGAAGTATTGTTGTTCAAAGACAATAAGTTGTGTATTCGAAGATGTTCAATGAAGGATATTTTAATTCAAGAAAAACACAGTGGGGTCTCTCAGGACATTTTGGGAAAGACAAGACTTTTTCTCTAGTGATTAATTTTTATTTTTGGCCAAATATGCAACATGATGTGAAGAAATTTGTAGAAGGATGGAGATTTTGTCAACATGCAAAAGGGAGAAGTCAGAACATAGGATTGTACCAACCATTACCTATTCCAACTAGGCCTTGGGATTCAATAAGAATGGATTTTGTTTCAGGTTTACCTAGAATTTTGAGAGGTCATGATTCAATTTATGTTGTAGTAGATAGATTTTCCAAAATGGCTCGTTTCATTGCATGCAAAAATACTAATGATGCAACAAACATTGCTAATTTATTATTTTCAGAAATGTAAAGTTGCATGGTTTTCCTTTGAGTATTGTGTCTGAAAGAGATACAAAATGTGTTGGTCATTTTAAGAGAACTCTATGGAACAAAGTGGGGACCAATATCAGTTTTAGATCTTCTTATCACCCTCAGAATAATGAACAGACTGAAGTGGTAAATATGAGCTTCGGAAATATACTGAGAAGTCTGGTGTATGAACATCCAAAACAGTGGGACTTAGATTTAGCTCAGGATGATTTCAAATAAAATGATAGAAGTACATGTATGAGTGCTTTTCAAATATTCTACAGGATACATCTAATAGGTGTATATGAACTTAGATATTTTGGAAAACAGGTAAAGAGAAGTGCATAGGGTGAAGATTTTGCAGTTAGTATGAATGAGCTACAAGAAAACATCAACAAGAGATTACATGAAAGTGCAGAGAAGTATAAACATAGAGCAGACCTAAATAGGAGAGAAGTGAATTTTCAGATTGGAGATTTAGTGATGGCCTATCTTAAAAAAAGGTTCCCTAAAGGAAATTATAATAAGTTGAAGCTTAAAAAGATTGGACTTTGTAAAGTTTTAAGGATTTTTTTTGCAAATGCTTATGAAATTGAACGAGTCCTTTTGACCTTCTTCTTTCACCAATTTTTAATGTTTCAAATTTATATCCTTTTAGATATGTAGGTATCTAAATATATGGTGTGACTTCAAATAAATATGATCCAGCTATAGATTGGCAAGGAAAAATTACACAAAAAGAACAACCTTAGATTGAAGCCATCCTTGGAAAAAGAATCTTAAGGAAGATCAGGAACAAAACCTTTTTTCAATACCTGGAAAATGGAGAAATCAACATACTAAATATGCATCCTAGATGACAAAACAAGAAATTTCTAGGTACAATGCACTTCCTGAAGACTTAATGAAAATTTGTTTTCTTCCCCAGGAATATGATGCAGGAGCATCTAGCTCTAATTTCATTGACTGATAAATCAGCTTAGCATCCAGCTCGAAGTTCATTGACTAATGAGTTAGCTTGCCTTGTAATTAAGTTTTAGATGGATAGGTTTTAATGAAAAGTAGATATTAGAATTAGTTTTAAATTTGTAATAAGTAGAAAATTTTCCTTTGTTATCCTTGATCCCTGCGTGGATTTCTCAAGGATTGATCTTTGTCGATAGTGTTTTCTCTTATTAGGTTCTTAGGTCTAACTTAGTCAAATATGACAGATTTTATGAGTGTTATAAATTAATTTGAGTGTAATAGATCTAGCAGAGAACATAGAGATATAGAAGTAGTGGAAGATGAGAGAATAAAGAGTGTGCACAGAATGAGTGAATAAGTTGAATTCTCTATGTTTTAAATTCTGATCAAGTTGAATAAAGAAAAAAGGATTACCTTCCATGTGTGTTTTGATGGATTCTTGACTTTATATGAATATGTAGAGATGCGAATTCATCCTGCATTCATTCCATATAATTATGTGTATAAACTATTTAGTTACTAAATTGTAGATAAATTGATCCTTTCAGTGATCAATTTGGTGAGCTACGAAGAAAGATCTCAGACAAGATCGAACGAAGAAGAAAGATCACAAAATAAATCAACGGTTACAATTTGTTCCACATCTAGAGAAATATCAATGATCGAGAACTAATCTGCAAGAATTGACTTTGCAGAAAACTTTGAAATTGTAGAAATCAAGAGACATAGAAATTGCGGGAACTCAGTTTCAATAAGACAAGTTTTTCTACCCGCAACACACATGTGGGATAGACCGTTACAACCGTAATGAGTTGTGGAAGTTCAATTTAAAAATTTGTAAAGTCAGATCCCACAACCCACAATGTTGTGGAAAAGGAGTTGTGAAAAAGGTGTTGCAGAAAAGGGTGTTGCAGAAAATGTCTTGCGGAATGACGTTTGTGGAAAAGCTAAGTTGTAGAAAGGTGGAGATTATAGAAGAACAATATTGCGGAAAGGAACAATACATGAGTTAAAGGTTTTAGAAAGAAAATTTCAATCAAGAATCCAGCCAGTAAGTTGAAGTCTTGGATCTAGTTGGTCTTTTAGGCCATCAGGTAGGGTTGGTTAACTAAGTTAGGAAGCTCTAGATCCTCCCTGCATGTTGTATTACCTCATCTATCGTTGTAGTTCTTCAATACATAATGAGAAGTAGACTCAAGATTTTGTTTAATCAAATTAAATAGAAGTAAGATAAAGGTCGGTGTTATTCAGAGTCATTCTCACTCAACACTACTTAATTTCAGTAACTCCTGGCGCTATTCAAAACCCAAGCTCAATGATAAAAAATGAGAGTTATACTTAGTGCAATTATAGATCCTCTTTATCAAAACTAACGCTAGGATGTACTTGTATAATACACCAAGGGATACAATGACCAAGGATCCGATGCTCCAGATCTTATGCTCAAAATCAATTTTGAATGCTCCAGGGCTTACTGCAAACACTTCCAATCTTATAATTCATGTGCTCTAGAGCTTATGCTCGATACAAAATATCATAACTCATGTGCTACAGAGCTTACGATGAACACAATATTTCATAACTTATGTGTTCCAGAGCTTGCACTCAACACAAAAATCTCATCACTCATGTGCTTCAGGTTTTTCTCCCAACACATTACATAAATCAATCACGCATTCAATATTTTGCGCATTTTATCACAAAAATCATCATAGTATATGCATTAAGGTAAATCACATAATACATCCAGTACATCGTACTATGACAATAATATTTGTCCATCAGGTTCCATGCCCAACATATACAATCTCATACATATGCATTGGCTTACGCCAAATATATATGACTAAACAACATAACTCATGTGCAATGGGGCTCATTCCCATTATAGTTAAGTTCAAAATTTGGGATATTACAGTTGTAAATAGGTTGGGAAGTTTTCCTATCATTGAATCTCTCTTGGAGAAAATAGGGTTTCAGGTTGGATTTAATACTAGATACAAATTCTAGATTGAATCTCTCTTGAAGAGGTGACAATTCCATAATTAACATTGTTTAAATAGTTGTTTGAGTAATGAACATTACCTCCATAAAGAATTATTAAATAATATAATTCCTACTTAAGAGGTTGTTGTTACAATTGGAGTTGACATTCCTTCATAATATTATTACTTTCATTGTGTTCTATTCAAATTCTAACTTCTTATATTTGTATTTTTATAACAAGTTCCTAACGGAGGAGAATTATTCCTTATATAAAAGGTTACAACTTATTCTTATGTAATGCCAATATCATGGATAAAAGATAAATGGAGGTTTGGAATGCCAATAGAAATAGTTATTAAGGAATAGTATGTTAATCTATGTAATTAATTATTATTTACAAAAGTGAAATTATTTGTCGAAGGAGTTAACACAATGTTTAACTCTTAATAGGATAATAAAAGTTAAGGATAAAATTTAATATTATTGAAGAGTTGTGTTTTTTACGTAGGAATCAAGATCCAACTCTATCTTAAGGTTGATGGGAGAAAAATATAGTTACTTATAGATTTGTTTAAAGAACTAAGAAGGCGGCCTTTTAATGAAATATTCTAAATAGATGGCTAAGGATTAAGATTATACATTCTAAT
>LPNX011091662.1:56798-128161 GCA_001517045.1 Pseudotsuga menziesii | reverse complement strand
GTTCTCTTAGAATCGTGTGCTTGAATGCATGAACCTAGTTGCACAACTGAAATGCAAAAATAAATATATGAAACATGAAATGTTGTCTTCATATCGACAAGGTAATATGTTTGATTTAATTAGATTTTAAAACTTGTGAATGTAAAAAAAATACATTACCATACTAACAATAACTTAAATTGGTGTGCCTCTGTCAATACATGCTTATATTATTTTACATGCATCAATATGAGTAGTGTGCAAGGCTATGGATAACTTGTTGAAACAATTGTTAAAGTAAGAATTTATGTAATACAAATTAGTAACTTTCTAATATATTTTATAACTTGATTTATGAGTTTATGATGCAACTAATTTCTGGCAAGAAATTGTGAGTTAGGAATGCAAGGACACATGGCTACACGAAACACTGTTAAATGGGAATCAATGAGATAGTCGAAAGAAAAAGATAAGTTCCACGATGGAAAAGGTAAAATCTATAATCTAATTAATTCCTTGACTATGATGAAAGGTTAGCAAGTTGTTATCATTTGATTAAATATTTGTATTATGGAAAATCATAGTTTAGATAACTTTACATGCCAAGAATATTCTTTGTCAGATTTTTTTGAAAGTTTCTATTGAATTACTTGAGTATGGTAATCATACCATTTTTAAGAATGATTAGTTGCGTATATGGCACATCTGTGATAAGGAAATTTCCTTTTTGTATGGTTGGTGCATGCAGAAATATTAGAAGTATCAAGATACACAAAGCGATAATGTGTTGTTAAACATATTGGATGTATAATGTTATGACTTAAGTTTTGGAATACTTAGTTAACCTAGGTTGATGTTGAACGGCTAAGCTTTGGAGCATTAAGATTATTGAGTTACCATGTGGATATGGTATTGAGATGACGGGCCCAAGAACATCAAGAATGTTCATAGTTATTAAAGGTTTAGTTGATGTGGGTTTAGTAGGCTCTAGAAACATTGAGTATGCTCAGTGATGACTATAACATTTCATGTACCATAACTAAAGAACTAAATATGAATATATCAAATATGTTAAAAAAATTGCAACTAAAGACTTACTAGAGAAGGATTCATGAAACTTGTGAGCTGGTCATGGGGGATGCCCTAGGATATAAAGTTGTTAAACTTATAAGAGACTTTTATACACTAAACAAAATATATTTAAAATAGAACACACATAATTAACTAACTCATGAAGAGGATAAATAAATTGGATATTTAACTACATGATTAAGCAAGAGAAATTGAGTTTGGTGTTTAGCATGTTGGATCTGGAGAACCTAAACTGTTTAGGATCTAAATTTTTCATAAGTAGTACAAAGTTTCCAGTGATCACCCTTATGAGGTCTTCATCTCTGTTGAGCTCTCTATGATAGTAAATACCTAGGAAAAGAGATATCAATGATCACCCAAAGGAGGTGTTAGGATCTGAAGAAGAACTATTAGAGAGCACCCAGGTGAGGTGTTAGGTTCTGTAGTGAAATTTTTTTGAGTTGCTCAGAGATATGTAGGATTCAAGGCCTTGAAAACTTCCAAGATATATGTAGGATATGCCTCTAAGAGCTATTAAAAGTTGGTAAACGGTATCATCCTTGTTTCAAATTAATAAAAATATATACAAATTGAGGAGGCATGGACGTGAACTAGAGGTTTCGTGAGGAGATGAACCTCATGTATATGTATGTGCCATAATTTTTGAAAGAAGTTTCTATCTAAGTAAGTTTGGAACATCAAAGAAACACCAATGTGTGAATATTATTTTTGGTATTTTATGCACTATGATTGGCTGCAAAGTTATATATGAAGTGGATCTTGGTGTGAAAAACATGGTTAATTGATTGTGCTATGTTCTTTGATAATGATTTTTAGTTAGTATATGTTTTCAAATATGTGAGGAATGTATGAATATGCACATGTTATTTTAGTTCGAAATGATTGCTTGTGTTGCAAAGCAAAGTGGAAGAGATTAGAAAATACTCGCACAAAGGTGATATCATATGGAATATATGGACATTGATATAAAAAGTGGAAAAACTATGTGCCATGAAATGAAAATGTATAAATGATTTTGTCACAGATTATGGTTTTTATATATTCCATGTGTCACTAGGAGATGATGCAAGTGCATTTGAGAGAAAGGTAAATATCTAAAGAAGTTGTTATTTATGCTTCTCTCGATTTAGCAAGGATCAAATCTATGTATATGTTTTGAGATAAATGTTGGAAATAGTTTGTTATTCTTGTGAAATAAACAGGTTGAGAAATATGAGGGAAAATGTAGGTTGAATACAAAATCTTGAAAGATTCCAACACCGAGGTGTGATGTACCTTTAAGGGGGGGAGTATGAAACATCCCCATTAAAAACACTATGAGTAATGTTATTTATTTTCCCAAGTTTTGAATTGCTTTGGTAGATATACGAGACTTGGGGATTGACTTAGTTGAACTAATTGGGGCATGAATCTACTAGGGTGGGGAGAATGGCTTGAATCCATGAGTTGATGAGGAAAGTCATCTTAGTGCCTTGAGCACTAAATGAAAAGTGAACCATTTATGTCCACTTGATTCTCTTATGTTCTTACAATTCATCTTAAATAGACTAAATTATTATTTGTTGGCTAGCATTTCAAAAGCATGTATTTTTAATTATACAATGTGTTTAATAGGTAAATCCAACTATTACTATTATGGACCTCGATGATACTAAAATATGATTAATTAGTATTATGATCATAATTTCTTTGACTAAAGATATAAATACTCATCCTAGAAACCAATTAACTAAATATTGTTAATATTGTATAGCTTTAATAAACTTGTACAAGAAAAGGGTCATTTTAAAATGGAAAATAATCTTCTAAAACTAGTAATCACTTATTTAATGAATTCGTTGGATTCTAAAATATTTGTTATTACATCAAAGCCAATATATATTTCCTAATTAACAAAAATGTAGGAGAAACATTAAAGGGATTAATTTTGTAATTAGTTTGTTAGGTTTGGAAGGTAATTGACATCACATTATGGGGAAGCACTTTTTACAATGGCAATTATTATTGTTTTTTTTTTAAACTCTCACATGCAAAAGAATATGAGATAGGAAGACCATTAGGGTTTGGATTATTTTTGTTGGGATCTCATTTCAAAAGGTGGAAGTGTTTTTCAATCGTATTATTTGTCTCAATGAAGGATTCTGATTGCAGGGACAGTTAGCACAACAAAAATGCATGGTAAAAATAAAAATGGTTAGGGAGAAAAGGTATTTTACCATTCAATGTCGGGAAATGAGAAGGAGTAGGAAGGAATGAACAAGACTGAAAATAGAGGAAGGAAACCTCACTTGTTTGGATGACAGTGGAGAGGAGAGAAAACTCTGGGGAAATAGCTTTTGGCATAGTGAGTGCGAAAAGGTGAGATGAATAACTTCACCATAATCACATTTTTGGTAGTATCTCTCTCTTGACGAGAGTTAAGTGTAGTGAGAATTTCTCCTCACTACAGGTGTAAAAATGGCTCCCTTGTGCCTATAGGGAAAAAGGGTAGGTTTCTACCCTTAGAAAACGATAAAAAATGGAAGTTAAAATGACTAAAAAAGAGTTGTGAATTAAACCTAAGCTACTCTAAGCAAATGGCTACAATAGTAAACTAAATCTACTAGCTAATGACAGAAAAATAAAAGAGAGGAGATGGTGGAGCATTGTTGAACCCCTCTGGACACAGTGGGTTAGGGTTTCGCCTCCAAAACCTACAAAAATAAGCCTATACTACTCTGAAGACAACCTGCAAAAGATGTTAATGGCAAACCTGCAACTAGAAATATTGGCTAGAGAATAAAACAAGTAAATGAACATGCATAAACAAAAGCTATACCTCGCTTGGGTGGAAATGGGCCACCATGCCTTAGCTCATGGGAGAACCTCTCTCTTGGTTGGGGAACAATGGCTTGGAGAAATGGAGATGGAGGAGAGGGAGAGTGGGTGGTTTGAGAGCAAGAGGTCTCAAAGCATCCATGGGCAACATAACAATATGCAAATGAGGAGTGTTTTGAGAGTGACCCCCCACCCTCCTTATATAGTTTTTCCAAGGGGTTTTAGGGTTTTAAGCCCTTGGTCTATCATTTAGCCCCTTTTTTGGGTTTTTAGCCCCTTCCGCCCTAACTTTAGCCCCTTTCAAGGTTTTAGCCCCTTTTTGAGGGATTTAGCTCCTGGGGGTCTATTTTGGGCTCTTTTTGGGGGGTTTTAGCCCTTTTCTTCATCCTTGGGCTCTTTTGGAGGTGTGGGGCTCAAATGGAAGGTCATGGAAGGTCTTATGGAGTGAAATGAGTGTTGTAAGGTGGTGTCCTTGGGTGGTGTAGGCCATTGTGAGCTGTGTGGGGGATTTTTGGGTTAACAGATTGCCCCCTGATGTGTGAGGGTAGGAGCTCAATGTATGGCCAACGAAAACCATAGGATTTTCTATCGAGAGGTGGTGCTTCCAGGGCTGGGGCATGGTGGCTTTTGGTTTTGTATTAATTTGGTTCCCATCAATGGGTGAGATACAATAAATGTGTGACATGTATATGGACGAGGCGAGCATTCCCATGCCCGTGTCAATGTCAAAAGAATCATTTGATCTATGCTCTAAAATACAAGAGTCCATCATATACAAGTGTTGTTACAATGATGGTTGCCTCTCATGTGAGGCTGAATACAATACTGATCTGGTACATTGGACCCATAACATTCTTATGGAATGCTACATCTTCATGACTGACATTCTGCTGGATCTGGAACGGTACATAACTGTATGGACTTGCTGATTGAGATGATTCAAAGTCTATGTGGTGCAAGTATGCTGCATCAATCATAAACGTATACTAAAGCACTGCTGGGGCTCCTGATCACTGTCTCCAACGCATCCCAAAAAGCACAAGGGACATAACCTGTTTAGGTCCCTCGAGTGGACTCACCAATGTGCTAGAGTCGGGTGACATCCGGTTTGACCGAGTACTGGGTGGAACAAACCCTGTATGAATCTCAACGGTGCGATGATGGATTTGAAGTCGAGCATGTGAGAAACAACCATCCCGAAAGGAACTAAGGACTCCTCTCAAGTGGTCCAAGGAACTCATCAATGATGTCAATGGAACCAAGGAATAGGGACCTCTGGTTCTATCCTCTAGAATATGTGTTTTGGCGTCGACAGAGGGAGACCTGCCTCTAGTCAAGGCAATGATGTTTCCTTGACCAGGAGCGCGAGGGATAATAGAAAGGTGTGAAGCAATTTATGGACTGACTCACTGAAATGGGGGGGAGGGGAGGGAGGGTAAAAACTGAACAGAGGCAGGGGGGGAGTGGGAGACTCAAACTTCCTTTGTTCAGAGTATGACGACAGGGCGGACCAGGTAGCAAATGAAACTGACTCATGGGAATGGGATCATAGCTGTCATACCGGGCATGTCATTGCAAATGGGAAATAATTGGAGGTGGAGGGCACTTTTGATACTGATGGGATCCAAGGAAGACACATTACAGAGTACTCTGAACAAAGGCGACCCAACGTGGGGATGCTGCCAAACTGTTTTCTGTGGGGTGTTGTCTAGGGACACCATTGTGGTACGATCTCATGGATTTTTGGCAGGCCCGAAAAGGTAAGTGCTCAATGGTGCTTTCAATTTTAGAGAGTCTAAAAGCATGAAGAAGAATCCAGTGGGGGCTCTTTTTCGTTGATAGTCTATTGTGCCTAAAAAAGGATAAAAGTATACATAGGAGAGCTCGCCCATCCTAAAGGGGATGAATGAAACCAAGTTTGCTCGGCAATATTTTCTTGTTGAAACGGCTGGAAAAGAGCTTAACGACAACTCGTGGTGAGATTTTTCCTCAAGTGAGGCCCCTTTTCCTGAGAAAGCACAAAAGTATGTAGAGGGGAATGGTCTTGGCTTGAGTGTTCCAAGGAGGTCCTTTTCATGGAATGGTATACATGGTCCACAAAAGGAGGTAAACAAGATGATGTAGATGCCCTTTCCTATACTTTAGCGAGTGAGAAAGGAAGCAACTGTGCTCAGCGATATTTTCATTGTTTTAAGGAGTCAAAAAAGAGCTTAAACAAAACTCCAATGTGGTCAACCAATGGTGGCACGAGCAGTGCCCCCATGTCAGGATAGTGGACAGAGGTCCACAGTTCATCCACGCAGTATGGATGGAGCAGAAGGCTCTCAAACATACCAATACATGCGTGGGATAGATCACGGCAGAGGCCTGCGAAACGGTGCGGCAGAGACATGCAAACCGAGGTGGATCTCAGACAGAGGTCAAGAGAGCGTGTGTGTGTGTTAATGTGGACGGACTTCACCACATGCGATGTAAGTACAATTCTGGAGGCATTTATATGTCAAATAAGTGCATGAAAAGAAATCATTTTGTGGACAGTGGTCCAGAGGTCTGCGTAAGGTGCAGTAAACAAAAAAGACAATTATGCGCTAAAAATACAAAATAAAAGTTAAAATTACATTCCTAAATGGGTAGCGGCCCGAGGACACTTCTATGTCAAATATATGGAAGAAAAACAAAAGGCTTTTGTGGACGATGGTACAAACATGTTTGCATAAGGTGTGGTGAAAAAGACAATTATAAATACAAAAAGTAAAATATGGTACAATCCTTAACGAGTGGCGGCCCGATCGCTTGCATGAGTTGCGACCAGGCAATGTGATACGAGTACTGGTCAATAGACACTCACATTGTTATGTCATGGCTCGTGAATCAAGGTGACTTGTGGGAAATGGTCTCGAAATTGATTGTTTAAACATGAGATGATGGTCTAATAAAGAAATGAAAATTTGATCCCAGAGGTGTGAGAGGTGTCTCAAATAGGCTCTGGGTGGCTTTTGACTAGCAGCTGATGGTGCTGCCTTTGATTTTTGCTAAAAAAAACATTGAAAAACAAGAAAAATAAAATGGAGCGAGTCATTGGTGATGTTAAGTGTAAAATCTCTTGAGGTAGAGCCCGTTGCAGGGGTTCTCCAAGAGTTGTCCATAAGAGTCAATAAGGGTGTATGCCCCTTTACCGAGAAGAAGGTCATTGGCAAGGCGGGATGACGAAATTTGGTATTTTATAGGAAGAATCGATTCCATACTATGGTTTAAAGGAAATGGGGTAAAACCGGAGGTGGTCTTACATATATATCCGTCATTGCGTAAGTGGTGCTGGGATAGATCAGGTGGATCTTCTAGAGTCGACGAGACGGAAGGGAAAGTAGTGCTAGATATCATGAAAATGGTATTGGTTGTGGTTTTTGTGGCCTTTCCCTCGGTCTCTGTTGGAGGAAGAGGGGTAGGCCTCAAGACAGTAGGAGTCTTTGATGGACCTAGAGGTAGGTGCAACATCATCTCACTTGGCTGGACATGAGTCAACACGTCCTGGGGCCTCAGAGGTACAGTAGGTGGTTCAAGGTACCACAGAGGATATCGTAGTGTGAAATCTTGTAGATGGAGGATTGCTAAGGTAGACTTACTCATGATCTTGGATGGTAGGAAAAATAAAAGGAAAATAAAAAGAAAAAGGATCATGTTGATCGGGAATGAACCCCATTTTTTCCCTGGTAACTGAGGTTGAGGTTACAACTAAGGTTACGGCTGTGGCTGCGGAAACAATGAAAGAGATAGGTCTGATGGACCATCGGTGATGGTGGAGACAAGCGGGTCAGTTGAACTGGACATCATGTAAATGGACATGGTGTCGGAACAAGGTTGGGGGGGGGCACTTCTTTGATCAGGGTGATTTCAGACTCAAGGGAATGGTGACAGAGGTTAGCAAGAGCCATTCAAAATTCGGGCAAGTCTTCGAAATGGTGGGAGTAATGTCCATACAAGCTGTAAAGGGCGCAAGCATGGTTTGTCCTCAATTCCTTGTTCCTTACTAGTGGCGTAGTTGGGAATTCAACCACAGGTTTGTTTTCGTTTGTATCCATGGCATCCAGATGCACATGGATCACTGGGATTTCAGGGCAATTCAGAGTTGGGTGGCCCTGTTGTTCGCAGACGGCACAAGGTGGGACTTGTCGTGGTTCTGCAATGGATTTGGTGTTTTTACCCCTCGCCCTTTTGGGTTGGGGTGGTGTAGATGCGAGTGCGGCGGTTGGTCTATGCGGACCGAGTGGGGGGTGAGACTCAACTACAATGGGTTGCACCAGATTTAACACAACCTGGGACACTGGTGGTTGAGCTGGTGGGTCTAGATAACACACTGGGATCCCCAACATAAAGTTGGGTAGGCTTAAAGTGGCCATGATCGGATTTCTCATGACACCAGGTGGGGGAAAGAGGAAGGGAATTGTATGGACCAGAGATGAGCCCACATAACTCCCAGCTGGTTGCATGAGGGGGTGAGGTTGTGGTTGTGGCTGCATGAAATGCTACTGCTGCGGGTGATGTTGCGGCTGCTGCTGGCACAACTGCAGAAGATGTTGTGGTTGTGGTTGGGGCTACAGTTGCAGTTGTTGTTTGGGTGCAGCAGTGCTTGATGAGACCATGCACAAGTACGCAGTTTTCTTTTGTGTCGGTGGTGGCGACACCAACGGGAAAGGAGCAGTCATGGTGGGATCGGTAAACAACCTAGGGCCCACATTCAATGGTGGGGAGGCTGGTGTGTTTTCAACCACAGTGTTGGCTACAGGGATGACGTTAGCATGTGCGGTCGCCCTTTGCAGCTCGGTGGTGGTGATGGTAGGGATAACATTGGCAGGTGTTGTTAACCCTTGTGGATCATGGTAGGTGAGTTGGTTAACCATCACAATATTCCCTTCATGGGGGAACATCATGAGGCAGAAGACAGTTGACACGACCGCTTGCATGGTGTACATGTAACTCCTCCCAAGGAGGAGGTTGTAATCTAGTTGAGCCTTGACGACCTCAATGTCAATCATGACTGTCTTCCCGGTTAACGTGATGGGGACATGAGGGAGGATTCCTTGGGCTTTAGTGGGGTGTCCATCATAAGCCCGCAAAGTCATGGAAGATGGTTGCAGAATAGGTGATCCAAGCTTCTACCAAACCAAGGTAGACATGAAGCACATGGATTCCCCCTCATCCACTATGCATCGGTGCACAACCAAGTTTCGGATGGACACCGGGATTTGGAAGGCGATAGTGGAGGGCATGCATGGCTCTCCATTTTCTGTGTCAAAAGTGATTAGCTTGGAATCAAAGGGATCTACTGCCCCTAGAGCAGCTAGTAAGTCTTTTCCCTATGTTGGGAACATTTTAAGTACCTCAAGAGCAGACATGGTAGTTGGAATTTGGGACAAATCATCCACAACGTTATAGCTGACTATAGCTCTAGCTGTGGCATTATTGGCGATTCTGCATATGGGGGAGTGCGGGAATGGGGGTAATTGGAGAGGTAAGTTGGTTTTCTTAGACATAGATGCTGCTATTGAGTCAACAGGTTCAATAGTGATACCATACTGGTTTCGTCTAGTTTGTCAATTGACCTCTTCAGTGGTCATGGTCATCAGGTGGTGAACACCTGTTTCAGCCGGGGGTGGTGCCCTGGGAGCGTTGGGAGTGGCATAGGGAGGAGTAGCAGTTGCCACCAATCCTTGGACTGGTAGTGGGTTTTGAAGCACCATGGGAGGAGGTCCTTGTGGTGCCGGGTTGGGTTGTGCTTGGTTCGTGGCGTTGGCATCCTATTGGGCGTCTTTTCGAATGGCCTGCTTGGTGCGACCCATGAGGGGGCACTCGAATGTATAGTTACCATAGACCTCATAGAGTGTTCATGGTTGGTTTGTGCATAATGGGGCATTGGGTCTTGGTGCATTTGGTCATGGGGGGTTCTGGTCTGGCTGGTTTGTTGCAGTGTTGTTGGGAGGATTCGGTTGTTGACTGCCTCCTTGCGGTTCGTTGTTGCCCTGGTTGCAGGGCTGGTTATTTCTAGCTTTCCCTTGTTGATTGTTGGTGGTAGGCTCGTTGGGACAGTTTTATTGTGCAAACACTTGTCCCAACGGAGTGGGTGGAGTGGGTGGAGCGGGGGCGAGGGCTTGGACTTGTTACTGGTGCTGCATAGTAGATTTGTGGGGGTGGCGGTGCCACGAATGTGGGAATTTTCCCCACATACTACTATGCTAGCCAAGCAATAGCTTGAGCCTGCTGCGATGGCATAGGTTGTGCATAGGAGGTGGTTGCTCTGGGCTGAGACATCATTCTAGCATAGTCTGGAGCTTGGTTTTGGTAAGCAATGTTAGCGATGCTGCTTGGTTGTGGTGTCGCGGCAGGTGGTGTCGGTCGGGGCAGTGGTTGTTGGGAGACTGACCCTATGATGCCATCTGCTACGTGGGATGCCCCCAGTGCATCACGGTAAGAGTTACTTGGATGGGGAGCATCTGGGATGATGGTATACAAGTATCCCGACTGGACGTCGATGGGGTCAAATTGTTGGGCCTTCAGTATGGCCTCTTCTTAAGATTGGGGATGTTCAGATGTGACGTCCTTTGTGATGGGCAGGAGCAAAGTCTTGAGGAACCAATCTAAGAAGATCATGTCATCAAGTTGGATCTTACATAAGCTACAACACCACCACCACTTTTGGATATGGTCAGTGATGTGGGTGGCAGTGTTTTGGCGACAGGATAACAGGATCTCCACCGCTTCGTCATATCTGATGGGGAGTTGGAAATACTGTAGGAACATGAAGGCTAGGGAGTTGAAGTCAGGGTACTTGGCTTGTGGCAGCTCAATGTACCATTTGGCTACGGCACCTATGAGGGTGCGTTGGAACAACCTCAGCCTAATGGAGTCTTCTACAATGCTATTAGATGAGCACCATAGATGGAAGGTCATTATATGATTTTGGGGACATTCCTCAGCTTTGCCTTCAAACTTTGGGATGTCTGAAGGCAGCTTAGTTGGAATGGGTAGCCTAAAAGCTTGGTGATGGATGGGGTCATTTGTCAATCTAGCCAGGTTAGGAAAGTTCAAATGAGCCATGAATGGCAAATTTAACCCCAAGTTGATGTGGGATGGGGCTATAATGGGAGTGGGGTTTGCATGGTCATAATGCATCTGCATGGCTAGGAGTGCTTGTGGTGGTACCATGGCGGATGAGTCACTGCACCGAAGTGTTGTGGGAGGGATGGTATGGGTGGCAGGGGAATTTCCCTGCTAAATGGTAGTAGGGGAAATGTGGGTGGTTGGTGCACTGCCCCTCTGTGTGGTAGGAGGGACAATGTGTGTGGAGGGGCCACTGCCCCCATGTGTGGTCACTGGACGAGCTTGGATGGTCACTATGGGTGGTGGTAATTGGATAATGATAGTTTGCATGGCTATTCTTGGACCGCTTGCCACATTGTGGGTGACTAGTTGTGATGTGGACATGGGTCCACTTGCTAAGGTTAGACCAGAAAATGGATCCAGGTTTGCAGTAGCCATGAGGCTAGATGGTGTGGTGTGGAGGTCTGGTTCAGACTGATATGGGTCTGAATCAGAATCAAAGGCTGTATGGCCTTCTGATGGTGTGGGAGATAGCTAAGAATGGCTATGACGGTGCCAACTGAGTGTTCCAAATGGTGGTGGTTCACCTCTTAGGCATGAGGAAGATCGTGGAGGATCAATTGTGTTTTCCTGTGTGAATGAAACTGGTGGGTTTGAAATTTGGACCACGGTTTCAATGGCTTCCTACTTGATGAAGGTGGTCTCTCGGCCACCAAGACTACCAAAAGACAGCACTTGGCTTTTTCCTCATGGGTAACTCTACTCAATCTGAAGGGGTCATTGCTCGTTTCGCTTGGCAATTCCTCTCAGTGGCCAGCTACTTTGGGGTTCCTTTGGTACTCCTCACAATGAGTTTCTGAGCGAAGCCCAAGTACTTCCCATAGTTGTAGTAGTCAGGGACTTATTCCCTCAAAGACTACATAGTTGATTGAACTTAGTGTAAATTTGGTAATTTTTAAGGCTCACTCAGCGTCATGAACTGAGTTTGGTTAATTATGTGGTATGGTGTGTTGGTTTGCTTGCTTGTTCCGGTATTTGGTTTGCAATATGGTTTGTGAATTCATGGTAGAGTTCACATCATGGTTTTGAATGCAAATGTAAACAAAAACTTGTAAGCAAATATTGTGATTAACCTTGAATTGTTGGCCTAACTAAATGTCTGCCTCTCAGTGGTATTATTCTTCAACCAAGAGAAGGTGCGGGGCTCTCAACACAATGGACTGATCCCATTCATATATCCTCAGGTCACCTCCCAAGTGCTAGGTTGGTCAAGCAGGGAGGACGCTTAGCGCCGTGAGAATCCCTCCTTCTCTACCCCCCGTAACTTCCAGGTTACCTGGTTTTAATGGTTTAGGAAAAATGCCATGGAGTGCCTAGATATATACGAGTTGTCCCTTCATCGTATCCCAAAATACCCCGAAGGGTGATGACTAGGTAGAGGAGGAAGGGGGCAACAAGATGGTTAGTTTTATGTTAATTTTAGTTATGCTAATTCATTTTATTGAACCTTAATGATTGGATTAGCATATACACATTTTTTATTGATTTATTTGCAAAAATTGAAAACTAAAATAAACAAAGACCTGTAATGGTGGACAGAGGCAGTTGGGCCGTATCAGTCCTATAAAACCAGAAATTGCTGCTAATTAAACTGAAAAACAACTTCTGTGTGATAGGCCACACATTTCTGACTAAATCCAGCGAGGGGGCCACGTGATTTTTCCAAAAATGAGCGAGGGGATTGCACAAAATTCCAAAACAGCTGCAACAAGATCTCTTGGGCTGAAGTCGTGCCTATATGAGGATTAAGTGCACCCTGGGTGCACCTGTCAGGAAATTAAGTGTGCCTTCCTGCACCTTTTCCCCTGATAAGAGTGACCTGCTCCGAAAAGGGGTGTTTTTGGTGCTGCAGGGTCAGATCTGGTCAACAGTAACTGGTACCAGGTCATTCTGACTTGGCTCGACCTAGGAAAGGATTTGGAACTGATAGAAAACAACAAATAAAGAAAATCTAAGCAGATTTAACAGAACATTTTTGAAACTAGGGTAAAAACTGAAAAACTTGAAAAACTTTGAAATTTTTTTCCTTGGGATCCTGTGGGATCAACCCAGGGTTGTCGCCAAAGCTGTAGTGAGAAATTATCCTCACTACAGGGGTAAAAATGGCTCCCTTGTGCCTATAGGGCACAAGGGTAGGTTTCTACCCTTAGAAAATAGTAAAAAATAGAAGTAAAAATGACTAAAACAGAGCTACGAATTAAACCTAAGCTACTCTAAGCAAATGGCTACAATAGTAAACTGAATCTACTAGCTAATGATAGAAAAATAAAAGAGAGGAGATTATGGAGCATTGTTGAACCCCTCTGCACATAGTGGGTGAGGCTTCTGCCTCCAAAACCTGCAAAAATAAGCCTCTACTACTCTGAAGACAACCTGCAAAAGATGTTAATGGCAAACCTGCAACTAGAAATATTGGTTAGAGAATAAAACAAGTAAATAAACATGCATAAACAAAAGATATACCTCACATGGGTGGAAATGGGCCACCATGCCCTAAATCATGGGAGCCTCTCTCTTGGTTGGGGAGCAATGGCTTGGAGAAATGGAGATGGAGGAGAGGGAGAGTTGCTGGTTTGAGAGCAAGAGGTCTCAAAGCATCCACAGGCAGTGTAACAATATGCAAATGAGGAGTGTTTTGAGAGTGACCCCCCACCCTTCTTATATAGTTTTTCCAAGGGGTTTTAGGGTTTTAAGCCCTTGGTCTAGGATTTAGCCCCTTTTTTGGGCTTTTAGCCCCTTCTACCCTAACTTTAGCCCCTTTCAGGGTTTTAGCCCCTTTTTTAGGTCTTTAGCTCTTGGGGCTCTATTTTGGGCTCTTTTTTGGGGTTTTTAACCCTTTTCTTCATCCTTGGGCTCTTTTGGAGGTGTGGGGGTCAAATGGAAGATCATGGAAGGTCTTATGGAGTGAAATGACTGTTGTGAGGTGGTGTCCTTGGGTGGTGTAGGCCATTGTAAGCTGTGTGGGGGATTTTTGGGTTAACATTAAGTACTGGTACCTACGTGGAGACATTCCAATAATTAGCGATCCGCTTACTAAGTTTGCAAAAATATGGAAGTCATTGGAAGGATGATCCGACCCCATCTATAAGTCATTTTGATGTAGGAGCATCATGGCATGCCAGAAATGTGATGAATTGGTCATATGCTATGGAATATTTTTATCCATTTTGATGAGTCAAAGTTGGTTAGTAGCAGTAGGAGTGATTGCGTATCATGAATCCATGCGTGGAGATTAAGCCGTAGTTTGTTTCTTTATGATCGGGATGTTTTCATCATGATTTGTAGTTGTTTGGTTTTAGTTGGAATACCACTCAGTGTAGGGGGGTTACAGTTTAGCTTGAATAGGTGGATTATAGAAGTAGAGGGGGTTCTTTTTCTTCAGTTCTCTTGTTCAAGATCAAAATTCTGAATTTGTTGAGAGACGGACAGACCTGCATCTGGTTCTTCTTGTAAATATTTTGAATAGATTGAGGAAAAGATCCGAGCTATGTGTTTGTGTGGTTGATTAATAGGATGAGCATATGTGTGTTTACAATACTATTAACCTCTATAAATTTACGGTTTTGAATTGTGAATTCGTGAAGAGCCAACTTCGACGGTTTCCTAAACATCTGTGTATTTCTATGAAATTGTTGATTCACACATGAATTTGTTGCTTCAGTAGTAGAAATAGGTTGTAAATATATGCATAGAAGTGCTAGGCTACTGAATCGTAGATATTTTCGGCTAGATAGATCGATTCTCTTATCAATCGATACAAACTGTAGGTTTTCTACCATTAGCAAGCTTTGCAGAGAATGAATGAAAGAGATTGATTCCGCAGACAAAGATCTGACGATCCAGGAGAGATCCGCAATGAAAGTTGCAAGAGAGATAACAGATCCAAAGAGATATGCATAAAAAAGTATATCAATGGTAATGGAGAATTCCACAAATATCTGACAGCCATCAAAGTTGCAAGAGAAAAGTTGCGAAAGGGAATTTGTGGGGGAGCGACTTTGGAAAGTTGAAATCCCACATCTCGCATCCCTCTTGCGTAAGAGATGTTGCGAAAGGAAATTTGTGTGGGAAAAACATTGAGTGGTTGGCATCCCGCATCATGCAACCTACTTGCCGAAGGGCTGTTGTAAGGGATGAATTGTGGGAAGGAAATTGTAGCATAGGATTTGGCCGAGGGCTAAATTTGGTCATCCTGCTAAGTGTAGCGTCGACCAGATCTTGGAGGTGCTATTTGGGTTGGATGTGGTTGATCCAAACTTGCACCAATTTTTGTATCAGAGAAAGGAGAATCTCTTGTGAGAGAGAAACGTAGCAATAGAAGCCTAGAAAGAGAAAAGAAGAGTGCTCAAGAGGTTCTAGATAGAGGACCAGCGTTACCAAAAGACCAAGTATAGAGAAGGGGCTTGGTGAGGTAGATTGTAGCAATGTGAAAGAGAACTATTATTGAAAAGGCCTAGTGAAAGAGGATGGATGCACGGGTAGGAAGAGAAATAGGTTGTGATAGAGGTTGACCAATGGTGAATGAAAAATTTAAGGAGGAAGTAAGGGAGCTTTGAGTGCATCTTGAAGCCATGGAGACATATAGGCAAAGACACCCAGAAGCAGGGGATGTAAGTGAACCTGAGGATGAAGAGAAAAGAGAGGAATTTGTACCTATGCAGGAGACACCTGAGCTAAGATATTTTAGATCAACTCTAGGAGAAACTTCAAGGTCAAAACCTGATTTTCCAACCTACGATAGAAGTCACATTTCCGAGCATCTCATTGACTAGATCAATGAGATGGATAAGTACTTTGAGTATGATGAGATAGAAGAATACAACAGAGTCATATTGGTTGTGACACATTTGAAAAGGCATGTATCCTTGTGGTGGGATAGTCTGCAAGAAGAAAGAAGAAGGAATAATAAGTTGTTGATAAAGAGCTAGGATAGGATAGTACCAAAGATGGGGGATAATTTATTTCCAAAATATTACCAATTAATTATGTATAGACAGGTACTAAACCTTTGGAAAAGATTGTTAACAGTGAGAGAATACAATGAAGAGTTCTACAAAGTAAACATAAGGGAAAGATATGTGTACGAATTAGCAGAAAAGGATGTTAGATATGTCAATGGTCTAAGGATGGATATCCAAGAAGAGATTAGCATGACATCAGCTAGAACAATGGAGGAGGATTACCAATGTGCCTTGAGGGAAGAAGAAAATATAGCGAGGAAGAAAATCTTCAATAGAGGTCAAACTTCAACCAGAGGAAGAGGAAGATTTGGAGCACAGAGGGGAGAGTTCACTAACTCTAACCAGCAAGAGAATCTTGGTAGAGGAGGTGGCTCTAGAAGAAGAGGACCTTACCAAGGTGTTAGAGGTAGATGAAGAGGAAGAGGCACAAAAAATTTCATTAGGTGCTACAATGAAACTAGTTGGGGCATAAATCATTTGAATGTCTATGGAATGAAGACGTAGGATAGAGAGGATCCTATGTAGCTCAGAATGAGTAGTAGCAAGAAGAGTCGACAGTGGTGAAAGTATTCCCAGAGACAGGAGAGTCTTTGATGATGAATAAAGTCTTGTTGAAACTAGAGAAGGTGCAAGTAGAGCCTACTAAAGAAAATATTTATTCAAGACCATGTTTAAAGTCTAAGGGAAGTATTGTAAGATGGTGATTGACGATGGGAGCACTGACAATATTGTTTCCACATAGATGGTGGAGAAGTTGAGTTTAAAGAGGACCAAGCATCCTATTCCATACAAAGTATCCTGGTTACATAAAGGACATCAAATCGTGGTGAGTGAGTAGTGTGAAGTTGATTTCCAAATAGGCCCATATAAGGACAATATTTTGTGTGACATTATGCCCATGGATGTTTTTGATATACTATTAGGCATACAGTGGCAATTTGATAAGAAAGTGACTCATTATGGTAGGATTAACTGTCATAGTTTTGAGTAGAATGGGATAATACATGTACTTCACCCTTTAAAAGAAGGTTGTATAACAGGAAATATAGGATCCAAAGTCTTGATCTTGTCATGAAAAGAATATTTGCAACAGATTGAGGAGGAAGAGTTGAACTATGTTGTGGTATGCAAACCAAGAGTGGTGACGCTGAAGACTAACTTGAAATATCTACCTGAGGAAATTCAGGAGATGCTGAGTGAGTTTAATGACATCATGGTGGATGATTTACCCAATGAGTTACGACCAAGGAGGGATCTAAGCCATTAAATTGAGTTTATTCTAGGAGATAGTTTACCAAACAAGGTAGCGTATAGGTTGACACCTCAAGAGAAGGAAGAAGTGAAGAAACAGGTCCAAGTATTATTGGACAAAGGATCGGTCCAGGAGAGTCTGACTCCATGTGCAGTTCCAGCAGTACTGACACCAAAGAAGGATGGTGAGTGGAGGATGTGTACTGACTCATAGGTTTCCATTACCAATGATGGATGACATGATGGATTTCCTAAGTGGGGATTTTTTTTTTCAAAACTAGATTTGAAGAGTGGATATCATCATATTAGAATCATAAAAGGAGATGAGTAGAAGACAACCTTGAAGAAAAATGATGGGTTGTACGAGTGGCTGGTCATGCCATTTGGATTTTACACTGCACCAAGAACTTTTATGAGATTTATGAATTATAGTCTTGAGAGATTTCATAGGTAAGTTTTTGATAGTTTACCTTGATGACATTTTGGTTTTCATCCAAATAGAAGAAGACTATCTGAAGCATCTGAGATATGTGAAGAGGCTGCAATAGGAAATGTTAGTGGTAAATGTGAATAATAGTACATTTATGAAGCCAGAGCTAGTATTTTTAGGTTTTTTTATCTCAAAATATGGGTTGAAGATGGATCCAAAAAAGGTGCAAGCAATCATTGGTTGACCTTCTCCTAGGAACATATTTGAGGTTAGAATTTTTCATGGATTGGAGAGTTTTTATAGGAAATTTATAAGGAATTTTAGTGGTATTTGTGCATATATTTTCGAGACAATTAAGAAGGGAAGACAACCATTTCAATGGATAGCATAGGCTGGAAGGATTTTTCATTTATTGAACAAGAATATCAATGAACAACCAGTATTGAAGTTACCAGACTTCAAACACCATTTCTAGGTAAACTGTGATACGAGTGGAGTAGCAATCACGGCTGTAGTTAGTTAAGAGGGCATGCCTATAACATATTTTAGTGAGAATCTAAATGATGCAAAGCATAAGTATTCATCTTATGATAAGGAATTTTTGTGCTATTGTTGAAGCAATGAAGCATTGGAGACATTATTTGATGCCTAGAGAATTTGTGTTATACTCCGATAACCATGCATTGTAGTACATTATGGAGCAACCTAAGTTGAACCTGAAATATTTCAAGTGGGTTGAGTTCTTAAAGAGATTTACCTTTGTGTTGAAACACATAAGTGGATAGTCAAACAGAGTATCTGATTCCTTAAGTAGGAGATTGTTGATTATGCAAGAGAATCAGATCCAAGTCTTGGGATTTGAGCATTTAAGGGATTTGTATGAGATTGGCATTGATTTCCAGGAGGATTATAAGGCTTGTAATAATATAGTAGAGGTGTACAAAGAGCCATGGATGTATTATACACCAGAATATTGTTTACTCTTCAGAAACACTAAACTATGTATACCAAAGTGTTCCATGAGAAAGAACTTCATACAAGAATACTATGGAGGTATGACAGGTCACTTTGGAAGTCATAGAACCTTTGCATATTTGGGTCATTTCTATTTTTGGCCAAGGATGAGGTATGAAGTTGAGAATTTTGTAAGTAGATGCAAAGTATGCCAGCATGTTAAAGGAAGAAGACATAACATAGGGTTGTATACATCATTACCTATTCCAACTAGGGCTTGGGATTCTTTGAGTATGGATTTCATTCTGGGTTTACCAAGAACTCAAAAGGGATATGATTCTATATTCATAGTTGTTTATAGATTCACTAAGATGACATATTTCATTCCATTCTACAAGACTAGTGATGCTACACACATTGATAACTTATTTTTCAAGGGAGTTGTGAAACTACATGATTTACCTAAATTATATTAGAAAGAGATGTGAATTTCATAGGTCGTTTCTGGAGGACCTTCTAGAAGAAGTTGGGTGCCATACTGAACTTCAGTTCAACATATCACCCACAGTCTGATGGACAGATAGAGATGGTAAATAGGATTTTGGGGAACATGTTGAGAATTTTTATTGGATGGAGACCTAAACAATGGGACACAATGTTAGCTCAAGATGAGTTTCCCTATAATGATTCACCAAATAGAAGTACATGGATGATTCAATTTAAAAAAAAATATGGAATGCATTAAATAGGAGTGTGTGAAATTCGTGACTTAGGTCAATTGGAGAAAAGGAGTGCTGATGGAGAAGAGTTTGCAACGAGAATTAGTGAACTAAAGGAGCAAGGGAAAGCAAGGTTACAATAGAGTAATGATAGTTACAAGTCCTGAGCAGATTCCAAAAGGAGAGAAAAGAACTATGAAGTAGGATATTTCATCGCAGCATATCTAAAGAGAGACAAATTTCCAAAGGGAGAGTATAAAAAGATGAAGATGAACAAGATTGGACCCTACATGATACTCAGAAAATTTTCAGCAAATGCTTATGAGTTAGAGATTCCTACTGGAGTTGGTATTTTACCAATCTTTAATGTTGCAGATCTATATCCTTATGTTGCAGGTGACATTGGAACCTTTGCAGAAGGTGAAGATCCTACTGAATACTTACAATGGGTGGGGAAGATTCATGTGGCATAACCATTGGAAGTTGCGGCGATTATTGACACTAAAGTGGTAAACAGTACGAGGAATAAGGACAATCTGGAGTATTTGGTAAAATGGAAGGAGCGACCAATAGAGGATTCTACTTGGATGAGCGCTGCAGAGTTGGAAGCTAAGGGTTTCACTGTAGCTGATCTAATAAACGAGGGTTCATAATTTTTCACCCCTGCAAGTCTGATGCAGGAGAATCCTGGCATGCCAGCAATGTGATGAGTTGGTCACATGATGTGGCATATTTTTAACCATTTTGATGAGTCATAGTTGGTTAGCAGTGGTAGGATTGATTGTGTATCATGACTCCCTGCATGGAGATCAAGCCACAATTGGTTTGTTTGTGATAGGGATGTTTTAATCACAATTTGTAGTTTTTTGTTTTCAGTTTTAGCACCAATCAGTGTAGGGGGGTTACACTTTAGCTTAAATAAGTGGATTAGAGAAGTATAGGGGGTTCGTTTTCTTTAGTTTTGTTGTTTAGGATTAGAATTTTGAATTTGCATAGAGACGGACAGACCTGCGTATGGTTCCACTTATAAATATTTTGAATAGATTGAAGAAAATATCCGAGCTGTGTGTTTGTGTGGTTGCTTAATAGGAAGAGTAGTTGTGTGTTTACAGCAGGGTATTTTTTAAGGATTCTAATATTATACTTAAGTATAGTATTTTAGGCGATTGTTTTGGATTGAAAAAAACATGTTTATAGATAGGTAGGAAAATATTAAATATGAAACATAAAATTAACCTTGAAATGTGTAAAGTTTGGCGAATATTATGATAAAAAACATATTTTATGTAAATATAGGCGATATTAGACACTGAAAATTACCAAATAGCGAATTTATTTTTTGAAAAAAACCAAAAAAATATCCAATTTAGGAAATTTCCGCACTAAAAATTACCATGGTGTACAGTATTATTAGCCTTGATGAATTTATGGTTTTTAATTGTGAATCCGAGAAGAGACGACTTCGGCGGTTTCCTAAACATTTGTGTATTTCTATGAAATTGTTGATTCATGCATCAATTTGTTGCTTAATTAATCGAAATAGGTTGTAAATGTATGCATAGAAGTGCTAGGCTACTGAATCATAGAGATTGTAGGATGGATTGGTAGATTCTCTGATCAATACATGCAACCCACATATTTTCTATCATTAACAAGTTTTGCAGAGACTGAACGATGGAGATTGAGTCCGCAGATAAAGATCTAATGTTCTAGGAGAGACCTGCAATGAAAGTTGCAAGAGAAATAACGGATCCATAGAGATCTATGAGATTCACACCAAAAATTAGATCAATGGTTGTGGAGAAGGCATCAAATATATGATGGCCATAAAAGTTGCAGTAGAAAAGATTGTCGAAGGGAAGTTGCGGGGGAGAAATTTTGGAAAGTTGACATCCCGCATCCCACAAATGGCTTGCAGAAAGGTTGTTATGGAGGTTGCATTGCAGGAAGGAAATTTTAGTGTAGAATTTGGTCAAGGGATAAATTTGGTCATCCTGCTAAGTGTAGGTTAAACCAGATCCTGGAGGTGCTGGTTGGGTTGGATGTGCTTGATCTGAACCTGCACCTCATTTGTATTGTTCTACTTATGTTTTATGTATTGTTTATCATTGTGATGAAAGGGGTTTCCTCTATAAAGAGGATATATGAACGTATTCGTTGAATACACACATTTAATTATTGTTTATAATGCTTCCAGTTTGAGTTCATAGGGAATGATATGTTTGTGGAGAACCAATTCCATATATTTATAAGCTAAGATATGATGGTTTACACATATCTTTCTTAACCATCATAAAGAGTCAATAGGGTAATGACTCTTACTTTCTGTTTATTCTTATCTCTTACCATTATAGGAGACAAATTTATCTTGAAAGTTTTCATCTCTTACCATTGTATAATGGAGAGAGAAATATCTTTGGAGAAAATCAATTTCTAGTTTCCTTATGAATATGAATTTGTAGTTACAAACGAGAATGAGCTCTCTTTCCTTGGATATCAACTAATGTATAATTATTCATTGTTGTATTTATGCAACGAGTATTTTTATAGAATCATGGACTGAGCCAGGGAGAAAGTCCCAATAAATGTGTTATAAAAATACATCGGTAGTAACCTAACTCAAGTTTTAATTATAACTTTCTAGAATGAGATTCACTTGTTTATTTCTCTTGTGTGAAGAGATTCTCTATTGCACTGTTTTACAACTAATGTGAAACGGATTCACAATTTACTTTTAATTTCATATTCAATTCTAATGAAGAGAGAAGTCCTCTCTTGTAGTCTCTAAATTGATGCATGTGTTGGGAAGTTTTCCTTACCTATTGTTAAGTCTCTCTTGTAGAAAATAGGGTTCTGTGTTGGATTTAATACTAGATAAAAAATCTAGATTGAATCTCTCTTGAAGATGTGACAATTCCATAATTAACATTGGTATAATGGTTGTTTGAGTAATGAACATTACCTCCATAAATAATTATAAAATAATGTAATTAGGACTTAATAGGTCGTCGTTAAAATTGGAATTGACATTCCTTCATAATATTTATTGCTTTCATTGCGTTCAGTTGAAATCGTAATTTCTTATATTTATGTTTTTATAACAAATTTCTAAAGGAGGAGAATTCTTCCTTATATAAAAGGTTACAACTTATTTTTATGTAACACAATATAATGGATAAAATATGAATGGAGGTTTGGAATCTCAATAGAAATAGTGATTAAGGAATAGTATGTTAATATATGTAATTAATTATTAATTAGAAAAGTGAAATAATTTGTCGGATGAGTTAACTCAATGTTTAACTTTTAATAGGATAATTGTAACATCCCCTAAGATCACGGCTCGAAACGACAGAGTGTAAATAAATACACTGTAAGTATTACCCTAGCATCGTCAAATTTTTAGAAAGGTTACGACTTTCCTATCTTACCTATAAGTTATGAAGAAAGTTAAATTATATATATATATATATATATATATATATATATATATATATATATATACACACACACACACAAGGTTGAAACCCTTTTGTGGAAAGTACTAAAATTTTAACATTTAAATGATGAGTTGCAATTGAATGAGCATTAAATGCCTTTCTATTTAGAAGCTTTACAACGAGGCCTTCGCACTTGGTAAAGTATACATTATTTTTTACAATCATGTGATTTCACTCTCTCAATAGATTAACATGGTTGACTTGTTGGTTATAGTAAAAAGAAAAATTTACCCCATTTCCTCCTTAATTTACACTGAGAGATTTCCGGTATGTTACAAATGGTATCAGAGCTCAAGTTGCAACACTTCACAATTTATAGGCAGAACACAAAATAGAAGGTACAAGTTGGATAAAATAATGATTGCGTTGTTACAGATAACAAAAAGAAATAAGGTAAATATCGGGGAAGACTTTCCCTCTTGTACTACGATTCGTTTGTATTCTAAGGGATGAACTGTAAGTATATAACTAATCCGTGTTGAAGTCACTGACATGACCATTAGAATATAGATTAAAGAAAGTAGAAAATAAAATAATTATTTATTTTATTTATGTCTTTCACATTTTCATGATGAATGTATGATAAATTTTGAAATTCATTTAGAAGGAGATGCAATGATGAAGGCGAACTAACCTTGCATCTTTTGCGTGATAGGAAGTAAATTAGGGGTGGAAAGTTCCTTCGAGAAAGCTATGGATGGATGAGGATTATGCTCAAACTAGAGTGACCACTTGGTCATCTAAAGTAAGATAAGTATCATTTTTGGGGTTTTGAGTATAAACATGATTCTTAGAAAGATAAATTTTGTTAGTATTATCAAAAAGGGCCTTAGAATATTGTTAAATACATAGTCCATAGATTCATTACAATATAGTGTTGTGGGCTACTAGATACGATGTTATTCTTTTGGAATTCGAGAGGAATATTTTAGATGACAATTAAACTAATACAAGGAAAACCCTAAGAAGAAGGATCTATACATTATACCCATGACAAAATTTGTAAAAATATTGAAGAGGACAACCATTCTTCGTTAGTCATATGACCTATCTCTTGTATCCCAAGTACTTACATGATAACCTGCGAGAATTTTGAGGTGTCATATTAAAGGGAAATTGTGTGTCATTAGAAAAATTTATTTTGTCATAATACATGTTTATCACATTAGTAAGTAAAATCATGGTATTATGATGCATATTTACTAGAGGCATTAAACATTAATTAATAATAATTGCGGTTACAATTTCAAAGTGTCCTTAATGTTTTATGAAGTGTGTCCTTAACTTTCAATACTAAGTGATAACACCTCCTTTTTCAAATGTGATTAAAAATGTTGATTGAAAACATAGTAAAAGATCTTGTTAGAAGCACTCACTGTATGTATAGAAAAGAATTGAAAATTCAGGACAATAGATGGATGGCTACTTAATATTTAGTCTGAAGAAAATATTGACCATTTTGTTGTATGTTATTGGTAAAGGATTAATGGTGTTGTAAAATTATTTGCAATTTATTATTAGAGTTAAAACCACTTATGGGTAAGTGGTGAGTTTAGTATTATTAACTTGGTATGGGTAATGATTATATGAAAACCTAAAAGAAAGTCTTCTATGACTAAAATTTTCACCTTAAGACTATGTTATGAAATGTTGCGCTAACAAATAGTTTTGGATACAATTAGTACTTTCTATGACGTCATGAAAAATGAGAACATTGAAATTGGTTATTGGTGGGAACCATTATATGAAATATTAATTTTTATACAATTTGATATTGTGACTAACTATTCATGGCAAAGTCTAGGCATCACAGACTTGGTTATGGCAATAATATAGAGAGTCATGATGGGAACCAAAGTTCCATGATTGCAAGCAACCAAATGAGATGAGAGGCATTTGGAACATGTGAAAGAGACAAGAAGAATGTACAGGACGTACATGTTTACATATATGTAAAGGAGATACATGTTTCCCCTCAGCTAGCTAAGCACTAATATTCATCCTAGGGACACCTAGGTGTAATAAATATGGTTAGACTTATTTCGACAAGAATTTATGTTGCAAGAGATTGTCACATGAGTAGGGGCTCTGTGAAGAACCTCCATGTATCATGCTGTTTGGAAAGGAAGGATTTGATCTCGGTAAAGCACCCTGAATAGCTCATGTAGGAGATATGCCTAAAAAGGGGGGATCATCCTCGTGTTTGGTAGCTTGGATTAGTACTTGGAGTACTATTGGTACTGTGTGTGTTTGGATGGAGGGCATCAAAGAGTAACCGAAAGGAATTTTAATAATACTTGTAAAATATATATATGCATTTTCGTTCCTATGAGGCTTGCAGAAAGCACAAAAGATTGAAAATGATCAATGCAAAGCTGGAAGACATCGCAAAGGATGTAGAAGCAAGAAATGAGAACTTGAAGGGAAGTGAACACCAAATCTTGGTTGGATATGTAACACCGAGGACGTTATTACTTCAAAGGGGGAAAGTATGTAACATCCACTTAGAGCACGACTGGAAACGATAGAGTGTAAGTAAAGACACTGTAAGTATTACCCTAGCATCGTCAAATTTTTAGAAAGGTTACGACTTGTTTTATCTTACCTCTAAGTTATGAAGAAAGTTAAATTATATATATATATATATATGCAAGGTTGAAATCCTTTCATTGAAAGTACTAAACTTTTAACATTTAAATGATGAGTTGAAATTGAATGAGCTATAAACACCTTTCTATTTAGAAACTTTACAATGAGACCTTCGCACTTGGTAAACTAAAACAGAATCCCCATGAATTCACAGGAAGCTTTTATACATTGTTAAGAAGTAGTATACGACATATAATCCAAGGTAGCTCACCCCATAGAGACTAGGTAAACATTGGGGTTTAATTCAAAGGAATACTATTTTCCCTCCCAATCAAGGGCCTAATCCATCTCAGCAATGAATGAAAGATAAACACCTTAAGAACATTTATAAAAAAAATACACATAGATAGATCATATATTTATATATATTATATACTAGTTAATAATATTAATAATCTTAAAAATCTATCAAAGACTGCAACATTTTGAGAGTGCTTTGTTTTAACCATGGATAACATTTTTGACACATGGGGAAAAGAAGGGATGGGGCCTTCTTATTTTTGAGATGTGTCGATTAGGGACTCTTGAATCTACCATGTGCCCTCTTGAGAATTTATTAAAACTGTAACTTTCTAATTTAAAAGGGGGTAGAACTGGCCATGGAGGGGGTTCAAGGAGGGAATGAGAAAAAGCATATATGATCTACATTTTGGAAAATATGTTTTCAAATGAAGGGTGAATCCATCATAGATATGTGATTCATTGAGCAGGTGAGTTCATTTGATATCCCTCCAAGGTGTTGCGTTTTCTTCCCTTAGTGATGGGATCTCTCTGTTGTTTGTGGAGCCTTAAATTCCGGATCCAGAGATATTATTCAGTTGTGTTTGTACCTCAGGTGTACTATACACTCATTCCCACTACCTTGGGGTTTAGGGTTTGGGATGTGTGTTGGCCAACAATTTTGTGGACCCATGGTATTGGGTTAATCCTAGTATTTTCCCATGGTGTTTCCCCTATAAAAGAAAGCATTGTAACACGACTGTCTATGGTATTATTTTGTATTGTAAACAATCTCTATGATTGTGTGGTAGAGACTGTGAGAACGTGAAGAGGAAGTGCAGTGGTTCTACTGCAGGCTATATCCCTCCATCTTTCTAGATTGCAATAAAAGGACTGGCAATTTCTTTGTGGACATAGCACATCGTTTGGGTGAACCATGTTGTATAAGTGTCTCTATATAATGTGTTTAATGTGTTTTACATCTTGTTTGATTATTTAAATGTATATGTGTTATTTCTCTGCGGTCTTGTTTTCTAACAATTGGTATCAGAGCCAAAAGGTCTATTTAGCTAGTAACTCGTAGGAAAGAAGGGTTACTGGTTCGAGTGGGAGAAATGGAAGAAGAGGGAAAGTTTAGGGTCGATAAATTTAATGGCCAAAACTACCAGTTATTGAAGATGAAAATGGAGGACTATCTATACTGGAAGGATCTGTACCTTTCGTTGGGTGGAAAAGTAAAACAGTCAGCGGCTATGAAGGATGAAGAATGGGAGGTTCTTGAAAAAAGGGCACTGGGAACAATTCGGCTGTGCCTAGTTTCGTCGTTGGATTTCAATATTTCGAACGAAAAAACAATAGAGGGCGTGATGAATGCATTGGGTAATATCTACGAAAAACACTTGGCTTCCAACAAGGTATTTTTCATGAAGTGTTTATTTAATATGAAGATGTCGAAAGTTGGATCTGTTGTCGATCATTTAAATGAGTTTAATACACTGACCAGTCAGTTAAGTTATGTAAAGGTGAACATTGATGATGAGGTTAGGGATCTTCTAATTTTGTGTTCATTACCAGAAAGATGGAATAGGTTGGTCATGGTTGTAAGTAACTATGTCCCTAGTTCAAACACTCTCAAGTTTGATGATGTTGTTGGTGTTATTCTTAGCGAGGAAATATAAAGAAAAAGCATAGGTGAGACATCGGGTAATGTATTGAACATGGAGAGTAGAGGGAGACAAAAGGAGACAAGAAAGAGACCAGGTAATTGTGGTAATTCTGGAAAGGGCAGATCCAAGTCCATATTCAGAAAAGTATAGTGCAGAAACTGTGGTAAGAAAGGACATCTGAAGAAAGACTATAGAGCTACAAATAAGAAAGGAGACAAACAATAAGAGACTACTCAGGAAGCGAATGTAGCAGGTGATGTGTTACAAGATGCTTTGATTCTTGCATTAGATAATACTAGTGATTATTGGGTAGTATATTTAGGGGCTTCATGTCATGCTACACCCCATAGGAAATTCTTTCATGATTATGTTCAAGGTGATTTTGGGCATGTGCTATTGGGGGATGATGAACCATGTAAAATTGTTGGAAAGGGTAAGGTGTGAATTAAGTTAATAATGGAAATCACTGGATTCTAAAATATGTAAGGCACATTCCTTCTATGAAAAGAAATCTGATCTCAATAGGGCAGTTGGGAGATGGTGGTTGTTTTTCTACGTTTGGAGAAACGTGGTGGAAGGTCACTAAAGGATCAATGGTAATAGAAAAAGGAGATAGGATAGGTATGTTAAATTTATTTCCACATAATACTGATTATTCTATCTTTGTAGCTTCCACAGAAATAGGTGCGGCATTGTGGCATCATAGGCTTGGCCACATGAGTGAGAAGGGGATGCTGATTCTCCACTCAAGGAAACTGCTTCCAGATCTAAAGCAGGTAAGTTTGGAATTCTGTGAGAACTGTGTTTATGGAAAACAAAAGAGAGTTAGTTTTCTCAGGGTTGTGAAACAAAAGAAGAGTGAAAAGTTAGAGCTTGTCCATACAAATGTATGGGTACCAACTCAGGTACAATCTCTTGGTGGCTCTCGTTATTATGTTACTTTTATTGATGAAGCAACTAGAAAAACTTGGGTTTATTGCATTAGAAAAAAATATGATGTGTTTGATACTTTTAAGAAGCGGAAAGCTTTGGCTAAGAATGAGACAAGAAAAAGGTTGAAATGCCTCATATCTAATAATGGAGGTGAGTACTGCAACAAGGAGTTTGACAGTTACTATTCACACAATGGGATTCGCAAAGAGAAGATAGTCCTTGGAACACCACAAGAAAATGGTGTGTCAGGAAGAATGAACAGAACGATCATCGAGCATGCAAGGTGTATCAGATTGCATGCAAGGTTTCCCTTACTGTTTTAGGCTGATGTTGTAAACACTGTTGTTTATTTAATAAATAGAGGGCCTTCAAGCACTTTGGATGGTGGCATTCCATAGGAGACATGGATAGGTAAACAATTAAAATACTCATTTCTGATAACTTTTGGTTGTGAATCATTTTTCCATATTGATAAAGATGATAGAACAATTATTGAAGCTAAATCCAATAAATGTACCTTTATGATGATTTTGGCTATCGTTTATGGGATTATGAAAAATGGAAAATAATTAGGAGTAGAGATGTAGTATTCAATGAAAATTTCATGTACAAAGATCAGTTGCAAGGAAAGAAAGTGGAAAAGGAAAACAAAGAGTACACAATGCTTGATGAAATCACAGAAGATGAAGTTCCAAAGGCACTAGAAAATATGAGAGTAGCAATAGGTACCTGAAACTCCTACAACTGTAAGAAAGTATACCAAGTTAAGTAAACCCCCTGAACAATTCTATCCTTCACTGTATTATTTATTGATGACTAATTCTAGTGAACCAGAATGTTATGAAGAATCAATGTAGGTAGAAACTAGAAAGAAGTGGGAGCAAGGCATGGATGAGGAGATGGACTCATTGGTAAGAAACCAGACTTAGGATCTGGTTAAGTTGCCTACAGATAAAGGGGCATTGCAGAATAAATGGGTTTATTGCTTGAAGGAAGAAGATGGAGGCAAGAAGCGGTACAAGGCTAGACTTGTTGTAAAGGGATTTGCACAAAAGAAAGGTATAGACTTTAATGAAATGTTTTCTCTTGTTGTTAAAATGACTTCAATTAGAACTATTTTAAGTATAATGGCGGTAGAAGATTTGCATCTTGAATAGTTAGATGTAAAAACAACCTTTCTCCATAGGGATTTGGAGGAAGAGATTTATATGCAGTAGCCACGGGGGTATGAGGTCAAACGTACAGAGAATTTGGTTTGCAGGTTGAAGAAGAGCTTGTATGGCCTGAAGCAAGCTCCAAGGTAGTGATATTTAAAATTTGATAATTTTATGACAGAACAAGGTTATGATAGATGTCATTCTAACCATTGTGTTTATTTCAAGAGGCTAGGTAACGGAAGATATATTATCTTGTTATTCTATGTGGATGACATGCTTGTTGCAAGGTCTAACATGCAGGATATAAATGTGCTCAAAAGAAAACTAGCTAATTCATTTGCGATGAAGGATTTGGGTGCTGGAAAGAAAATCCTTGGTATGAGAATAACAAGAGACATGAAAAATTGCAAAATGACATTGTCTGAAGGTGATTACATAGAAAATGTGTTACATAGGTTTATAATGCAAAATGAAAAACAATTTAGTACACCTTTAGCCAGCCATTCAAACTAAGTAAGGAGATGTGTCCAGAGACACAGGAATAAATAGATTACATGTCTAGGATTCCCTATTCATTAGCGGTTGGAAGCTTGATGTATGCCATGGTGTTCACAAGACCATATATTGCACATGCAATGGGAGTTGTGAGCAAGTATATGAATAATCTAGGTAAAGAGCATTGGAAAGAAGTACAGTGGATTCTGAGGTATTTGAGAGGTACCACTTCACATGCATTATGTTTTGGAGGTTTAGACACTATTCTATAGGGATATGTTGATGCAGATATGGCTGGTGATAAATAAAGTAGGAGGAGCACCATAGGGTATGTGTTTACTGTGGGTGGAACAACAGTAAGTTGGATTTCAAAACTGCAATAGGTTGTTGCACTTTTAACAATGGAAGCAGAGTATGTTGTTGCTATAGAGGCTATTAAGGAGATGATTTGGTTGCAAAGGTTCATGGAAGAATTGGGTAATAAGAAGGAGTATAGTAGAATGTACAGCAATAGCCAGAGTGCCATTCATCTTGCAAAGAAATCATCCTTTCATTCGAAGACTAAACATATACAGCTCAAGTACCACTTCATAAGATCTGTTCTAAATGAAGAACTGTTAAAACTGGAAAAGATACATACTAGCCAGAATCTTGCACACATGTTGACAAAGGGAGTAACCAGAAAGAAACTGAGTTCCCGTTCGGTTTCTGTTGGCCTTCAAGCATGAAGGTGAAAATAAGAAATTTTCCAAGTCCAAGGTGTAGAGCATAGTCTAGCAAGTGCAGTAGTAGTGGAGTTGTTGTGATCAGTATCCAAGTGGCATATTGTAATACCCCGGTTTTTACCCCGTTTGCATTAAAAAGTACATGATGTATATATTGTAATTAATCATGGTGTGGATCTAAAGGCAAAAGCCCCACCATTGATTTGGTTTTGTTATGTTTCAGCAATTGCGATCGTTACTGATGGTATATCATGCCATCCGACAAATTATAGTTTTGGCATAATGTAAATATGCACTTTAATTAAAATGAACCTAGAACCAGCTACGACGGTGCAATGATAATGAAAAGGGAATGATTTTCCTAAGGATAAGGGGGAGATTGTTAAACCTTGAGCCTTTGTGGGAAAAATCTAGGTGTCAGCTGTTAAACCTTTGATGTTAGTTGGGGCAGTTATTGCTGAGTAGTGGTGGGTGTGGTAGGATTGTCAGTCCTTGCCCACATGCCCACTCCACCAGCAGACTCTTCATCTTCACGTCACTTGAGTAGAGAAGAAACCTTCCCATTCTCTCCACTCTTTCACGACTCCATTTAGGAATTCACGGTCGTATTCCATGGGGGTTTTCTTTCCCATATCCATGCAGGGGATAGATTGGCCCATCCTCATGCAGAGAGTCATTCTTTGTTATACCAAAATCATGTCACCATCATGTGATAAGACATTTGACATACCTACTTGCCCTGAATCCCAGCTTCTGGAGTGGAAACTAAATGGTTTTTCATAAATCTTACATGAAAATTTCCAGCACTGTGCATGCCCCTTTATCCAAGAGTGGTACCCCTACTCACACCGCCTTTCATAGGTTGTCCACAAGTGATTCCACCACCCATTGCCCTTGGTTCATAGGCAGTTATTACCAGAACTTCTCTATCATAGAAGGAGAAGCACGGTACCCTAGGTAAAAAGAGAAAAAGAGAAGTTTCTCGAGGCTTCTAGATAATAAGCCTCATGTACTGCCTTATCGCTACTATTGTGGGTTGGTTGAGCTCGATATTCCTCATCCTAGGATCTTAGAGGCCACCTCACCCACTAATTTCTCAACCATCTCTGTCCATTAAAGCCCTATAAATATGAGCTCATAGCCATGGTTGAGGAGAGAACATTGAACGTATTGTTATGATGTTGGATTGATTCTTGGCCCAAGATCATTTGGAGAGAGCATAGAGAGCTAGAGTTGGAGCTTTTGGGGATGAAGAACTGGTTTCATGGAGATACATGTCAACACTAAGGCTTGGTTGTAAACTTCTTCATATTTCAAATGCAAGTTGATTTATGTCCCACATATGATGTTGTTGTTGTGATTTCGCATATATATGTTGCTAGATTACTTAGTCACTAGCATAGATTAGTAGATCATATTCTAGTTGCTTTGATTCGTTTCGTGTTGAGATTTTTTGCAAGTACATAGGTGAACTGTCAAAGCCTTGTATTACAGATATCTACAGCATCTAGGGATAGTCTTCAACCTCTGTCCTCTATTTGTTCTAGATCTGAACCATTCAGACCAGTGGAACACCTTGCTGTTCGCAGGAGGTGAAACATTCCATCCAACATTCTCCCCGTTGTTTTATTCTCCTTAGGCATCGGATCTTCAGGGTTTTTACTCATGCAACTAGTTTGGAAGCCGAGCTTTGTCACCCATGATTTCTGGTGAAGGATTCGTTTTCATTATGGGGGTGTGTATGTGTGTTTCCATACCGATTTGGGGTTCTGCATATGATTTTTCCCTGCCTAGCTGAGAACTTGACTTTCCTCTTCCATTTTTGGGCTGTGTAATTGTCTCGTTTCCTCCTTGTAGAGACCAGGGTTGTTGTTTTTCCACGTTGTTCATTTGCTGTGGGTTCAGTCACATTTTGGCTTGCTGTGGCTATTGTTGAGTCATTTTGGCCACAAAAGGGCCAAGAACAACTCGGGAATTGTTTTCCCCTATTTAAGCTATGAACCACTTGTTTGGATGTGTGTATGTAGTGGTTGGTACTCAGACTGTGTTAGAGTGGGTATGAGGGATTGGTTTGCTTGATAAACCTGGGGTGTTTGGGAGCCACACACACAGATCTAGAGGGCTTGATTTCTTCTCCACAACCCCCGAGTTGCACTGGAAATGGGGGTTAGGGTCTGAGGGACTGTGTAGTACAGAAGGGACTGATTTCCTTGTGTTGGGTGTGTGTGGGTGTCCTAGAAGTCAGGTTATTTCTTGTGTAGGAGTCCTTAGCTCTTCAATGAGATCCCTAGCTTAGCATTCATCTTTTGAAATTAGTCTGTATGCAGAATGAGTTGTCAATTTGAATTTGTAAATTTCAGATTTGAGAAATTGCTGACAACTACTAATCACTATTGGCTTGCATAGAATTGTGTCAGGAGGACACATTGTAAGTGGGTATTCATGTTATGCTAGTAACCATAAAATCATAATGGGAATAGTGGGGCTACTTACAAGAGACCAACAAATGAGGATCACCTCATTTCCAAGCAAATCAATTTATATAGTAGACAGAGTTGCAAATTCACATTGAATTTAATTATTAATGCCATTACTTGGTTATGGAACAATCAAATTTGGATTGTATTGTTAGACAATGATTGACTATTTGGATACTTGATGAATGTGCCAGGGGTACACATTGTAGGAAGACCATGTGTGATGGCCTGCAGGAGCCAAACTTCACGGGGAGATTTTTCCCTATCTTGGAAATGGGTTTCGAGTGAAACTCCATTGGACATTTTGGAAATGTCCCATCTGCACTACATGTTTGGTAAGCAACATGAGTGAGATGGTATAGATTATGTTGGTAAGACATGTATGGGATATGGAATGTAAAAAGGAGTTGGGGATGGAAAACCGAGGGACTATCAACTCAGAGAAGGGAGCCCCCATTCCTCCTTAACAAAGAAATACTACATTGACAAATGGATAAGTGTTCTGTGACCCTAGCTAAGAATATGCATGTCAAATTGTTAAATTCCATATGCAGATCATGTTTTGATTTTATTTCCATTATGACAGATTGCTTGAGTATGAATAGGGCCTACATGGCTCACATCGGAAAGGGGTGCACACTTTTCCCGATGTCGAGTCATGAAAGGGTTTTCAATATTGACTACACCCTAGGGAGTGGATGCACTCCTGGTGTCTCAATACTTGGTAGTGAATGATATGAAATATGATTACAGTTTTAGAGCAATAACGCTGATGAGTTTGCTTATATTGCTTGTGTTGACAGGATAAACAGATGCAGTTTGGTTGTTGATATAAGTTCATTATTGATATAAGTGTATTGTTGATATAAGTGCATGTGTTATTGTTGATGGCCTGATAAACCTAACCGTGTTGGCTTGTTTGATTGGTTATTCATATAAGTGTCTTATTGATATAAGTACATGTGTTATTGTTGATGGCCTGATAAACCCAACTATGTTGGCTTGGTTGATTGGTTGTTGATATAAGTGCATTGTTGATATAAGTGTATTGTTGACATAAGTGCATGGCCTAATAAACCCAACTATGTTGGCTTGGCTGATTTGTTCCATTCCAGTCGGCGTGAAGGTGTACTAGCTGGAAATTAATTATTTGATGTTGAGGAGAAGCCTGCATGCTGACCTAACATCCAAGTCCATAGGCAATTCCAAGGCTTGTAAAGCAAAGTGGGACCCTATGGACCAATAAGGAAACACACAATACCGATAAGTATTGGATTATTTTGCGACTTCTTGCTTATGAATATACATTTGTATATGGTTTGGTTATGATATTCTAAGATCTTTTTTAGAGATAAAAACCAATGAGAATAAACTAAACATGTGAATATATTCATGGTTTGAATATAGGTATTGCTGGGATCAAGGACTATGAGGGCATCTTAGGGGTGCATGTGGACATGTGACTGTCCTGAAAAGCTCAAAATGAGTAGTAATGAAAAAAGTGTTAGTGGGGCTGTAAAGGCCCTAGCAGCCAGAATTGTAGATGAACCATGTGGAGAGACTCCATGGTTGAGAGGTCTGGAATAGACCGGAGACACTAAGTGTCATGGCCAAGAAGGGTTTGTCCAACATTCATGATGAAGTGAAAGAGGATAAGAGCATGAAAACCACAGTGGTGGTGTGGGTTCCATAATGGAACAAGATAAAGAGGGAAAAAAAACTCTTGCTGCTCTCTCTTTCCTTTTTTTATTATTATATATATATATATATAAACTTATGCATTTCTGAAAACAAAAGGTTGTTGAATGCATGTATGGCTGAAAATAGAATGTGTTTATTTGCTTAAAATAAATTGTGAATGTTGGAATACTTAATTCCTTGCCCAAGAATGGACATGAATGAGCTCATGTGGCTGTTGGGCAGGCATGAAAAGTATGAAAGTCTTCATGTAAATACTTGGATTGCCATGCCAATTGGGCAATTAATTAACTGGTTTTAATGCCTATGTTAAGCTTGGTCTAACATAATTACAATGATGCATTTCACAGGTGAGAAAAGTGAAATTCAGTCGTGCACATTGATCATGGCAGTAGACCAAAAGCTGTTGGATTTGGCTGGAAGTCTCCTTCAAACAATTTCCAAGACCCAAGAAAATATTGGAGAGATGCTCAAGATACAGAAAAGGCAGAATGAGATGAACCACCATATTTTGCAAGACTCTATTTGTTTGCAAAAGGAGGTAAAAATCATTCTGGGAGCAATCCGTATGGGAAAGGAAAGTGGGTCAATGATGGGGCATTCATCCAAGAGGCCCATTACGAAACATTCCAAGCATGAAGACTCAAAGGAAATTGAGCAGGTAAAGATGAAGCAACCAACAAAATGTTGCAAATGCGGAGGACATAATTACCACTGGGACTGCCCAACGAGGGAACATCAAGGGGTTGGTAGCCACAAAGTTCCTAGACTTGGGGATGAGCCGAAAGCTGAGAAATAGTGGGAGAAGCTTGTGGAAGCCAAAGGGCTTCGTCCTGAAAGTTCAAAGTAAATAATTGAATGTGGGACAGATCTAGAAAATTTTGAAATTTTGGATGTGTAAATTGTATATGTATTCCTAAGTATTGGAACACCAAGGACAGTGTTATTCCAAGGGGGGGGGATTGCAATACCTCGGTTTTGACCCTGTTTGCATTAAAAGGTACATGATGTATATATTGTAATTAATCATGGTGCGGAGCTAAAGGAAAAATCCCCACCATCGATTTGGTTATGTTATGTTTCGGAAATTGGGATTGTTGCCGATGGTATATCGTACCATATGGCACATTATAGTTTTGGCATCATGGAAATATGCACTTTAATTAAAATGAACCTACAACCAGCTAGGACGGTGCAACGATAATGAAAAGGGAATGATTTTCCTAAGGATAAGGGGGGGATTGTTAAACCTTGAGCCTTTGGGGGGAAAAGCTATGTGTTAGCTGTTAAACACCAGATGTTAGTTGGGGCAATTATTGCTGAGTAGTGGTGGCCGTGGTGGCATTTTCAGTACTTGACCACGTGCCCACTCCACCAACATACTCTTCATCTTCACATCGTGTGGATATAGAAGTAACCTTCCCATTCTCTCCACTCTTTCATGACTCCATTCGGGCATTCACGGCCGTATTCCATGGGGGTTTTCTTTCCCATCTCCACGCAGGGGCTAGATTGGCCCATCCTCATGTAGAGAGTCGTTCTCCCCATTGTTTTGTTGTCCTCAGGCATAGGATCTTTGGGGTTTTTACTCACACAGTGAGTTGGGAAGCCAAGCTCTATCATCCATTATTTCCTGAAGGAGCCCTTTGCATTCTAGGATTGTGTATGTGTGTTTCCATACTGATTTGGGGTTCTGCATATGATTTTTTCCAGCCCATCTGAGAACCTGACTTTCCTCTTCCATTTTTGGGCTGTGTAATTGTCCCATTGCCTCCTTGTTGAGACCGAGGCTATTGTTTTTCCACGTTGTTCGTTTGTTGTGGGTTCAGTAATGTTTTGGCTTGCTATGGCTATTGTTGAGTTGTTTTGGCCAAGATAGGGCCAAGAATGTCTCGTGAATTGTTTTCCCCTATTTAAGCTGTGAACCGCTTGTTTGGATGCACGTATGCAGTGGTCGGTCTTCGGACTGTGTTAGAGTGGGTATGAGGGCTTGGTTTGTTTGATAAACCTGGGGTGTTTGGGAGCCACACAGACAGAGCTAGAGTGATGGCTTTCTTCTCCATAACCCCAGAGTAGGACTGGAAAGGGGGGTCAGGGCCTGAGGGACCATGTAGCAGAGAAGTGACTTATTTCTTGGTGTTGGGTTTGTGTGGGTGTCCTATAAGTCAGGCTAGTTCTAGTGTAGGAGTCATTAACTCTTCAATGAGCTCCCCAAGATAGCATTCAACTTCTCCCAGCTCCTTGATAGCCTGATAAACCCTACTATGTCAGCTTGGCTATGTGTAATCCTAGTTAGTCCCTTATTCCTTGGGGAATCATGCCCAGCTCAGGGGTGGCAGTGTTGTTGAGATATTGATGAGCACGCTGGCCTATGGTTGGGTGGAACGTTGCAGCAACGTACCTGGTTGTAGGATGAATTCTACATAAGATAAGCATTCTTGACTATTTCATCTCTGCAATTACATTTACTGTTTAATGAATCATGATGAACATGTTGATGCCTGAATGTATGTTTTCTTCCGCTATGTATATGAATGATTATGCATCTGACCAAGTTTTATGTTTTAAGCATTTTATTTCAGCATCTTATGTACATGTGTTCATGGGGCTAGTTTCCCGGATCTTTAGTGTTATGGTAGCGTCCTATTCGTCGATTGAAGGGTCAGGGAGGTTACACATATTGTTGGTTGTGGAGTATGATCTTCCAAATCCAGAGATATTATTTAGTTGTATTTGTACCGGAGGTGTACTGTACACTCATTTCCCTTGCCTTGGGGTTCGGGGCAGTGCCCCCGAGATATGGCGGTTGGGGGCCAGTGCCCCCAAGAAATTTTTTTGGGGATGTGTGTTGACAACAATTTTGCGGACCCATTGTATTGGGTTAACCGTAGTATTTTCCCATGATATTTCCTTTATAAAAGAAAGCATTGTAACACGACTGTGTATGGTATTATTTTGTATTGTAAATAATCTCTACGATTGTGTGGGATAGACTATGAGAGAATGAAGACGAAGTGTAGTGGTTCTGCTACAAGATGTATCCCTTCATCTTTCTGGACTGTAATAAAACGAATGACAATTTCTTTGTGGATGTAACCCATCGTTTAGGTGAACCACATTATATCTGTGTATCTCTGTAATGTGTTTAATGTATTTTGCATCTTGTTTAATGATTTAACTGTATATGTGTTATTGCTCTGCGGTCCTGTTTTCTAACACTCTCCTCTAGATACTAGGTTAGGCTGCATGTTGTTTTGTTTACTTATGATTTTCTTTCAAGAACATTGCAAAATTTTTTGGGGTATAAATAAGATATCTAACATAGCTGTGTGTTGTTTTGTTTATTTATAATTTTCTTGCCAGTACTTTTCTTGTGATATGATCTACACATTTAAATCTGGAAAATGATATCCACATTGCCTATGAGTTTCTTTATACATTCAGATCTAGAAAATAGATCTCTTCCTTTCTAGCGATTGGTATAGGTATCGATTAAGATTTGGTTAAAGACTGAGTTTGATATTCGTTTCCTGTGATTCAAATAAAAACCAAGTTTTGTGTATAGACTGGGAGTGTACGAGTGATATATAGGTTAATACCTATTTTACGTTATGTATAAATCTAAACTTAATATGAAGTTATTCATGATTTGGGTGGATATAGCCAAAGCTGATGGTAATTTAAGCATTTTCCTTATATTGGGTGGTTGTTCCAACCTGCGACTCAATGCACCAGTTAAACATATATGTTATAATGATAAAATTGAACGTGATCCTAACTAGGTGGATATATCTATATTAGATGATAACTTCAATACCGTCTTTATATTAGTTTGGTGTTCCAAACCTACGATGGAATATATATAAGTTAAATATATTTAAAATTTATTAATAGAACTGAATCAGATCTGAACATATTTGATTGACTAAACCTGAACTTGTACTAATCTTAGTTACGATTTGGGTGAATATATATATATATATGAATGTATGTATGAGTGTGTGGGGGAGCGAGATTGTATACCTTGACTCTTTATCTCGAAGGACTTCTTGACAAATTCCATAATGAGGTTTGCGCTTCCAAGAATTGGTATGCTATAGAGATCTCTATAGATCGGAGACATGTCTGGTACTGGTGCATGTTTTAACGATTTCCTCGGGGATGAAGTAGGTTACATATCCATTATTTTATTTGGGATGGGTCTAGAGGTATTGTGAGTGTTTTATCTAGCCGTGTTTCCTTTGACAGCATCGGTATGTGTCTTCAATGTCTCTGTTTCTTTTTATAGATATAAAACTGTATATCTTTTGAATGTGTTTTGACCTTATAAATTAGATCTGAGATCATGTATCTTTTGAATTCCTTTTATCTGATGAATTTGATCTGATATTGTAAATCTTTTCAACCCATTTTGATCTGATAAATTATATCCGAAATGGTATAGTTTTTTGATTTGGTATACGGTTCTAGGTTTATCCTTATTACTTGTGTTTTGTTCCAAACTGTGCAAGTGTTACATCGTCTGCATGTGAACAACCTGTAAGTATGTATTCAGAAGTATTCAATCTCCATTTTACATTTCTTTGGTTATCCTTTGTATGTCTGCATTTTTATAAGATCAGGTATACATATATTTATGCTTGTGACTTTGAATTATTCACTGTACCAAAACTATGTTTTCCAAGAGCCTATGATTTTACCAAATCTAGGTTGTACATTTCATGTTGGCGTTAAAGTCTATGCATGAAATTTGAACTATCGACTGTGCAAAAACCATGGCTTTTTTAGTTCCTTTGATTTTATCAAATCTTGGTTGTACATTTTTTAGACCAAGTCGACATTAGAGTTATTAGACCAAGCAAATGAATTTATTGGTTAAAATATATGTTATATTGATGAATTTATTCAAATGATATATATATCAAATTATACATGTTCATAATGTTGTTATGAACTATGAATATTTTAATAAGAGACATTACATAAATAAAGATATTGAAAAAATCTTACTATGAAATGTACATGATTAAACTGAAAATGGATTTATAGGTAATGTGGAAAACAATATTTTTGCAAATCCCTTGTTAAAGTATATATATATATATATATATATAGTGGGATAATGCTATATTTTATAATTAGAGTGTAATTAGTACTGTGAATATAAATACACATACTTAAGTATAGGACAAGCATTGTTATGAGTTTAAAGTTGGAGTGGCTTATTATAAGGAAGCCTATGTATATATATGTATATAAAGTGTTATGAGCATGCTTATGCCTGCAATTATTTATATAAAGACTTGGATCATATGTTCCTAGGAATTACTAAAATGTAGACCATATTTTTTAGTAGTTTCCAATGTTGCAGGATGGACCAACTATGTATCTTGATTAGTATCAGTTATTGTTTTATAATTGTTAAAAGGTATAAACCAAGAGTGACCTCTTGGAATATGTTTATGTGAAAAGGGCCTTTGATTTAAATGTAAAACCTTACAAAGAAGGAAAATGGTAATTGAAGAGTATTCTTGGTGAAACCGATTAGAGGTCCAAAAAATGGTAGTGGATGTGCCACAAAATTGTAATTTATTCTCTTGATAAAATAATATAAAGACTAATAAGTGTAACATCCCCAACCCTCCGATTGATGAAGAGGATGCTACCATAACATTAACATGCGGGCTAAAAGGCCTATGAAGTTGAACATACCTAAAAATTTAAATGCTTGAACATAAAACATGCACTGATACATAATTATTCATCATACAGCCAAAGCAAACATACGTTCATTCTAGCATTCAACATGTTCATCATAATTCATTAGCCATCAAATATAATTGTAGAGATGAAATAGACAAGGATACTTATCTCATAAAGAACTTGTCCCGCAGCCAGCTATGTCACTGCAACGTTTCACCCAGCCATAGGCCAGCATGCTCCTTAATCTCTCAGCAGCACTGCAACCCCCGTGTTGGACATGATTCCCCAAGGAATAAGGAAAAGCAGGTTTACACATAGCCAAGGATACACAACACAATAGATCAGCCAAGCCAACACAGTTGGGTTTGTCGAGCCATCAAGGAGTAGGGAAAGGCTAATTGCTAAGTTGGTGAGCTCATTGTAGAGCTAAGGACACCTGAACCAGAACTAGCATGGATTCTAGAACACACACACACATCGAACACAAGGAAATCAGCCCCTTCTCTGCTACACAGTCCCTCAATCCCTAACCTCCCTCCCAATTCTATTCAGGGGATTGTGGAAAAGAAAGCCAGCCTCCTAGCTCTGTTTGTGTGGTTCCCGAACACACCAAGTTTTTCAAGCAAACCAAGCCCTCATCCCCACTCCAAAAATAGTCCACAGAATAACCACTGCATACATGCAGAAAACAAGCTATTCACAGCTTGGGTGGGGAGAAAATTGAACTCGAATCATTCTTGGCCCTATTGTGGCCAAATGACTTGCAATAACCTGCAGCAAGGCCAAAACATAACTGGTTCCACAGTAATGAACAATGTGGGGGAAAACAACAGCAACCACAAAATTAGGGAAAGAACCACAGCCCCATCTCACAATGAAGCGACGGGAACATTACATAGTCCCAAAACAGGAGAGGAAGTCCGGTTCTCATTCCAAAAAATAGGGGAAAACATGTAAGCAAACTACAAATTCGTAAGGAGAAATGCTTACCTCAAATCAGTAGGGGAAAACATGTAAGCAAACTACAAATCCGTAAGGAGAAATGCCCACCTCAAATCAGTAGGGGAAAACACACATACACACTGTCTCCTGGGCGTGAATGGCTCTGTTAGGAAATCGTGGTTGACATTGGGAAGAACACATTCCAAAGCTTGCTGCCTGGATCCAAAATGACGCTGAATCCTGTGCGTGAGGAGGTGAAAAGAGAAAAAATGCCTCCGCAAGAGAGCGAACCGAATGGTTCTTTGTGGGAGGATGGACAAGAATGGAGTCATGGGGTAATGGTTTCCTTTCCCACATGCAAATGGAGAGTTCACTGGTGGAGTGGGCGTGTGGGCAAGGGTTGACAGTCCTGCCACCCACCACTTCCCAGCAATAACTGGCCAACTAACATCATGTCTTTTAATGGTTGACACATGGCTTTTCCCCATAGGCTCATGGTTTAATGTTTCCCCCTCCTCATCCTTAGGAAACCATGCGCTTTTCATTTAACATTGCACTTTCGTAGCTTGTTGTAGGTTTTTTATTAATTTTGCATGTTTACATGATGCCAAAACTATAATGTGTTGGATGGCATGATATACCATCGACGGCGATCCCAATTGCCGAAACATAACACAACCAAATCGATGGTGGGGCTTTTTCCTTTAGCCCCTCATCATGATTAATTACAATGTATACATCATGTACCTTTAATGTAAATGGGGTCAAAACTGGGATGTTACAATCCCCTCCCCCTTGGAATAATACCATCCTCGATGTTGCAATAAATAGGAATACATATCAAAAATTTCAAAATTTTGCAGACCTATCCCATGTTCAATTCTTTACTTTGAACTTTCAGGACCAAGCCCCTTTGGCTTCCACGAGCCTCTTCTGCTGGTTCTCATCTTTCGGGTCATCCCCAAGTCTAGGAACTTTTCTGTATCTTGAGCATCTCTCCAAGATTTTCTTGGGTCTTCGCAATTGTTTGAAGGATACTTCCAGCCAAATCAAATAGCTTTTGGTTTGTTGCCATGATCAATGTGCACAACTAGATTTCACTTTTCTCACCTGTGAAATGCACCATTAAAATTATGTTAGACCAAGCATAATATAGGCATTAAAATCAATCAATCAATTTCCCAATTGGCATGACAGTCCAAGTCTCATCAAGAAGACTTTCATATTTTTCATGTCTTCCCAATAGGCACATGAGCTCATTCATGTCCATTCTTGGGGACGGAATTAGCTATTCCATCATTCACAATTTACTCTAAGCAAATAAACACATTCTATTTTCAGTCAGACATGCATTCAACAATCCTTTGTTTTCACAATGCATAAATAAATATATATATATATATATAATCAGAAGGAAGAGAGAGAGCGGCAATAGTTTTTTCCCTCTTTGTCTTGTTCCATCCTGGAACCCACACCACTGCTGTGGCTTTTCATGCTCTCAGCCTCTTTCACTTCATCGTGAATGATGGACCAATCCCACTTGGTCATGACACTTAGTGTCTCCGGTCTATTTTAGACCTCTCAACCATGGAGCCTCCCCACATGGTTTGTCTCGGCTGCTAGGAACTTCAGAGTCTCATTCACACATTTTTCATTACTTCTCATTCTGAGCTCTTCAAGACAGTCATATATCCACATGCACCCCTAGGATGCTCTCATAGCCCTCACTCCCAGCGATACCTATATTCAAACATTGAATAGATTCACATGTTTAGTTTATTCTCAATGGTTTTTATCTCTTAAACAAGAGTTTAGAATATCATAACCGAATCATATACACATGTATATTCATAACCAAGAAATTGAAAAATAGTCCAATACTTATCGGTATTGTGTGTTTCCTCGTTGGGCCACAGGATCTTGCTTCGCTTTGCAAGCCTTGGGATCGCCTATGGACTTGGATGTTAGGCCAGCATGTAGGATGCTTCACAACATCCTTTTATATATATTAGGCATAGTCAAGCCAACCTTCAGTTGGGTTTATCATACCGTCAACAAATTGCTTGCACTTATATCAACAATACACTTATATGAACAATGCACTTATATCAACCGTAAATTAACATTTCTAGGTTTCATTTCCAGCTGTGAGTTCTAATTCCACTACCCCATACAACACAAGAGACCACTCCCTTCTATGCTCTTCAGTCCCTCCGAAATGTCTCCTTCTTTGTGCTCTCCAATAAGAGGTAGGATGAGCCCAAGACATTATCCATTTAGTGTACAACACTATACTACCTCTGTTTATCCTGACAACACAAGCAACATAAGAAAACTCATCAGCGTTATTGTTCTAAAACTGTAATCATATTTCACATCATTCACTATCAAGTATTGAGACACCAGGAGTGCGTCCACTCCCTAGGGTGTAATCAATATGGAAAACCCTTCCATGATCCGACATCAGAAAAGTGTGCACCCTTTTCTAGTGTGTGCCATGTAGGCCCTATTCATACTCAAGAAATTGGTCATAATGGAAATAAAATCAAAACATGCTCTGTATATGGAATTTTTAACAATTTGACATGCATATTCTTAACTAGGGTCACAGAACACTTATCCATTTTTCGATGCAGTATTCCTTCGTTAAGGAGGAATGGGGGATCCCTTCTCTAAGTTGATAGTCCCTCAGTTTGCCATCCCAACTCCTTCCACATTCCATATCCACACATGTATTACCAACATAATCTATACCATCTCACTCATGTTGCTTACCAAACATGCAGTGCAAATGGGACATTTCCAAAATGCCCAATGGAGTTTCACCCGAAACCCATTTCCAAGATAGGGAAACCCTCCCCCATGAAGTTTGGCTCCTGCAGGCCATCACACATGGTCTTCATGGAGCGTGTACCCAATGTGTCCTCCTGACATAATTCATGAGAGTCTTCTCATGAGGTTTGGCTCCTTCACATGGTAGATTCTGGTCTTTGTCATGGTCTTACCCACTTTTCCATGCCCCAAACAATCTACCCGAAACCTGAACCTTAGTCAGCCAAACACTTAGTAAGTATTGATGCATATAACTTTTTCATTGCTGCAACAATCACTTAAGCATTTTCATAATTTATAAGATTCAAACACTTCCAGCTGTTAATCATATCAATATTACCAAAACTCATTTACTTCACGCAATCATTATCATACTAAAATTTGCAAGGTCACATCATTTAAGCCAAAATGAAATGTTCAGATACTCCTTACTTCACAAGTGTATCATGTGTACCACCTTTCCCTTCCATAGAACATTTTTGGTAGCCAATTGATCATGACTACCCTCTTCATGCACTTACTATCCTGCATTCATAACAACTCTTAAAATGGTTCCAGAAGTGTCATCCATTCATCATTTAAGCCATTAGTTATTCATAATAACACATACATGCATGACACATTTTTGTATGAATGCAGCCTAAATTTTAAACATCCACATGGTAAGAGATCTCTTGCTTTTACCACTCCATGCAATTGTCCTAATTGAACCCTTACCTTCATGGGTCCTACTTACACCCTTGACATTAGCAGTTTGGTCAGTGTCTTGTAGGAGATTGTAGAAGTTGCTCACCAACTTTTGATTCTGGACTTGTTTCCTTATCCCTTTCTCCATAGGGTTTCTGGTCACATTCATCAGCATCAACAACATATTCAACCATGTCCATGTTGTCGTTGGACTTTCCCCTAATGCCAACATCAATGCAATAATTATTATCAGTGGCTCATTATAAATGTATAATTCTTACTACTCTTACCAACATGTAATATCCTATGCATGCAAGACATATCCTCATACAATTCATGTATAAAACTTGTAATAATAATTAGTAAGACAGGGTTTAAGGAAATTTCCCTTTTCAAGTCCCTCATCCTTGCATGGAACACGTTTTCCACACAACAACTGGTTTGACTTCATGGTCTTGCTACCTCTAGGCATGCAATTCTTGGATAATCGTCCATATTGATAGAAGCACATTTCTTTTTCAAGCAATCACTAGCACTTTTCTTCTTCGCATTCAAATTCTGGTGACTCTCCCTTGTTCCCTGCTAGATAAGCTTTCCAATGAATATCCCATAGGGGCTTCTCTTGCTGACCAATATCCTATCACGTTAGTTCATATTGTGGGTATTAAAATTATTAAAAATTGAACCAATATATTGCACATATTGGGGGGATGAGAGGTTTAAGGTGGGGGTGGGTAGGGTGGTTTATAAGGATTGAGGTATAAAAAGGGGTGGAGAGGAGGTTTTCAGTATTGGGAGGGGGTTTCAACAGAAAGATTTTGGGTCAATATCTCTGGAAATTAAGGGTATTCTTTAATATCCCACGATCGCACGTGCTATGTGAGGTGTTCACTAAGTGAAGTCCTCATGGTCTATCCACATGCTTCATTCTGACCTTGGGTGTGAAAACCACACCATTTGAAAAATGATGGAAAAACACACCACTGAATTTTGGTCTAAAATGTGAACTTCAACCACCTAGGGTTTTCTTCCTTTTCATCCCTGAAACTACTAAAAAATCCAATGAGAATTCACTGCAAAACCCACTGGAACACTAGCTGGAATTTGCTGAGAAAAATTCCACTTTGAAAAACCCAAAATTTCCTTTGGCACAATCAGACCCTTTCCCAACAATTTTTCTGACACTTCAGCGGTCGAAACACCTAACATTCCGTTGTATCGAACCTTCAGTCCTCTAGACTTCTGGACTGTTCATCGGCTCTCTTTCCATCTAAATTTTCGACGTATCAGATCCTTAGTGAACTAGTCTTCTAATACTTCGACGATGCCAAAAACAAATATGTGTTGGAGACCAGAACGTTACTTTCCGCGGCATCGGCAGTCGGAGCGACTAACTACTCCCTCATTGGGTGGTTAGTTCCATAGCCATTTGCAATGGTGAAAATCCAACAACTAAGGTTTTCTGCAGTATTGACGGCTCCGACAACTACAGTTTTCCACCGTATCGGATCCTCAGCTATCTTAGCTTCCGGCCTTTATCATTTTTATCGACGATGAAACCAACTTATGCGCTGCATCGACGGTCGAGTGCTCTGTGCATCGGGTGGCTAGTCCTCTAGACTTCCACAACGGCGGTCACAAGCCTATCGACGGTTGAAACCTCTAGTCATTGTAGCTTCGGAAGTCGATACTTCTACCCATCGAAAGGTTAGTCCTCTGTACTTCTGCAATGGTGGATGCTCGTTCAACTATATTTCGCCGATAGGCACTTTAGATCACTAATTTCTCTCGACTCATCGGCAGACTCATCCACTAACATGCGTCGATTGCCGATATCCTCAACACTTAGAAAAATTCTCGACGAAAATTTTATTTTTCTCCTTCCTGTGACACTCCATCAGCTGTTTCATCAAATATTTCCCACCAACACTGCGGCTACTCCCTTAGCTAGTCATCGACGATCCAGTCAACTAATTGTCATCGATCATCGATGGTCTTATTGGATCTTCATCAGACTAAGTTAGGCCAACGTTTTGGCGGCCTTTAGCTTCTCCACTGAAACTGCGGCTCCCACATCCAATAAGTTTCATTGACGTCCGAATTTCTTCCTTAACCATCTTTTCGTTGCTTCATCGGCTCAACCATCTTCTATTCTTTGACGTCGTTTTGGCACCTTCACTATCTATTTTCCAACGTTGTGGCTATGCCATCAACCAAGTATCGATGACCCAATCCTTCAATCATCCCCAATCGCCGATGGTCCTATTACTTCAGTTTTTCCATGCTCCGCATCGGATGTTGGAACAATTATCTGTTGCAGCATCGGCGGTCGGGGACTCTACCCATCGAAAAATTAGTCCACTAGACTTCCGCAATGGAGGGTGCATGAACCACTAATTTATTCCGACGTCAGCCACCACATTAGTGGCTCCATCCTCTAAATATCGTTAATGATTTCAACTAAGTGAGCCGACGTTTCGGCAGTTCCTTCATCTAAATCCTGTCGATCAGTGCATCAATCTTCTAACTTTTGCCAATCACTGATGGGCTCAACACTTAGAATTTTTTTTTTTCAAATTTTCAAAAAAATTTCTTCTTCTTCTTCTTCTTTCTTCCTTCAATCGCCGACAACCTCGAAACTTCGCCGAATTCCAAAATTTTCAACACTTAGAAGATTTTCTCTTTAAGTCTTCTTTTCGCCATCACTGTTGGTGGCTCCACAAACTATCGACGGTCTCATCAACTATCCTTCACCGATCGCTGATGGTCGATATCAGAGGATCCTTCAACTAAATTGAGCCGGTGTTTCGGCGGTCTTCGGTTGATCACCGCCGAAACTGTGGCTCCACCTTCCACTATCATTCGATGACGACCGACGAATACTTAGAATTTTTTTTCACAATTTCTTCCTTCGCTGTCGTATCATCAGCAGTTCCCTCATCTATACTTCCTTGACATTTCTACAGTCTTCTATTGATATCCGCCGACGTTTCGGCTTGTTGATCCACTAAATTTCGCTAATCTGCCTAACTAGTCATCGCTATTGCCGACATCTGTATCGGACGGCTGTCAAACTAATCTTTCCACCTCATCGAAAGGGATTCCCACTAAGACTTCCAATGAGCCGACAGCCTGACACTTAGAAATTTTCAAAAATTATTTTCCACATGCCCCTCGTCGGATGACCTTCCGACTACACTTTTCGATGTATCGGAGGAGTTTCCCACTTAGTCCTCCGATGATCCGACGGTTCTGGCACTTAGAAATTCTTTTCAGAATTTTCTGTCATAAGTTTTGATCTCAGTTAGGCAAAAGGCTACCTGCCTCTGCTAGCTGCTCTTTCATGGCCCTGTGAGGCCCAAATGCTACAACATAAGATTTGTCACCGCATCTTCATGGCCTATTCAAGCCCATGCTACAACCAAAGCTCTGAGACCATACTGTAACGTCCCCGACCCTCTGATCGACGAAGAGGACGCTACCATAACATTAACATGCAGGCTGAAAGCCCTATGAAGTTGAACATACCTAAAAATTTAAATGCTTGAACATAAAACATGCACAGATACATAATTATTCATCATACAGTGAAAGAAAACATACGTTCATTCTAGCATTCAACATGTTCATCATAATTCATTAGCCGTCAAATATAATTACAGAGATGAAATAGACAAGGATACTTATGTCATAAAGAACCTTTCGCGAAACCAGCTACGTTGCTGTAACGTTCCACCCAACCATAGGCTAGCGTGCTCCTTAATATCTGAGCAGCATTGCCACCCCCAAGCTGGGCATGATTTGCCAAAGAATAAGGACAAGCAGGCTTACACATAGCCAAGGATACACAACATAGCAAATCAGCCAAGCCAACATAGTTGGGTTTGTCTGGCCATCAAGGAGCTGGGAAAGGCTAATTGCTAAGCTGGTGAGCTCATTGTAGAGCTAAGGACACCTACACCAGAACTGGCATGGCTTCTAGAACACCCACACACACCCAACACAAGGAAATAAGAGCCTTCTCTGCTACATAGTCCCTCAGGCCCTGACCTCCCTCCCAATGCTATTCAGGGGATTGAGGAAAAGAAATCCAACCCCCTAGATCTATCTATGTGGTTCCCGAACACACCAGGTTTTTCAAGCAAACCAAGCCCTCATCCCCACTCCAGAAACAGTATGCAGACTAACCACTGCATACATGCAACAAACAAGCTATTCACAACTTAAACGGGGAGAAAATTGACCTCGGATCATTCTTGGCGCTATTGTGGCCAAACGACTCGCAATAACCTACAGCAAGGCCAAAACGTGACTGGTTCCACAGCAATGAACAATGTCAGGGAAAACAACAGCAACCACAAAATCAGGGAAATAACCACAGCCCCATCTCACAATGAAGCGATGAGAACATTACACAGTCCCAAAATGGGAGAGGAAGTCCGGTTCTCATTCCAAAAAACAAGGGAAAACATGTAAGTTGACTACAAATCCGTAAGGAGAAATGCCCACCTCAAATCGGTAGGGGAAAACACACATACCCACCGTCTCCTGGGCATGAATGGCTCTGTCAGGAAATCGTGGTTGACAGTGGGAAGAACCCGTTCCTCAGCTCATTGCCTGGATCCAAAATGATGCTGAAGCCTGTGCGTGAGGAGGTGAACAGAGAAAAAATGTCTTCGCTAGAGAGTGAACCGAACAGTTCTATGTAGGAGGATGGACAAGGATGGAGTCGTGGGGTAGTGGTTTCCCCGCCCACGTGCAAATGGAGAGTTCACTGGTGGAGTGGGCGTGTGGGCAAGGGCTGACAGTCTTGCCACCCACCACTTCCCAGCAATAACTGCCCAACTAACATCAGGGCTTTTAATGGTTGACACATGGTTTTTCCCCATAGACTCATGGTTTAACGTTTCCCCCTCATCATCCTTAGAAAATCATGCCCTTTTCATTTACCATTACACCGTCATAGTTGGTTGTAGGTTTTTTATTAATTTTGCATGTTTACATGATGCTAGAACTATAATGTGTCGGATGGCACGATATACCATCGGCAATGATCCCAATTGTTGAAACATAACACAACCAAATCGATGGTGGGGCTTTTTCCTTTAGCCCCTCACCATGATTAATTATAATATATACATCATGTATATTTAATGCAAACAGGGTCAAAACCGGGGTGTTACAATAAGCATTGGTGGACATAGCCTCATGGATGGGGTGAAACACGTATATGATGTCTCTCTATTTTGCTCTATGTTTATGTTTGTATATACTCATTTTAATGATGGTATTTAATTCGTGGACAATGCACAACAAACTATTTATCATACATTTCATATACTGGTACTTTGGTATATGAAAAACACTCACATCCATAGAGTTAAAAGTAGTCATTTCATGAAGGAAATCTATTTGGATATTTAAATGAATCAATACATTTGATTCACATTTTGATTTAAAGGAAACTAATTAATAACTTTTTAAGATCCTACTACCATGGTATTAGATTAGGGTAAATTTATACCAATGTTTACAATGTGGGAAGGATGAAATACGATCAAATAATTAAGATATAATAACAAAAATTTGTGATGTTAGTCTTCTAATGTATACATTAGTTTTTACCATTATATGATTTCACTCTCTCAAGAGATTAACATGGTTGACTTGTTGGTTATAGTAAAAAGAAAAATTTACCCTATTTCCTCCAGAATTTACACTGAGAGATTTCGAGTATGTTACAATAATGAAAGTTAAGGATAATATTCAATATTGTTGAATAGTTTTATTTGTTATGTAGGAATCAAGCTCCAACTCTATCTTGAAATTGAAGTGAGAAAAACCTAGTTAGGTATAGATTTGTTTAAAGAACTAAGAAGGCGATCTTTTGATTAAAGATTCTAAATAGATTGCTAATGATCAATCTTGTATATTCTAATTAATAGGTATAGGAAGCCTATTAAATTTGTATATGTAATATTTTATAATCTTCACTTGAATAGTTAAAATGAATATACTTTAGGTTATTTTTTAAGGTAATATCTAGGTATAAACGTGTTGCCTTGAACTAATGCTAGCTAGTGATAAGAAGATATTGTTGATGAAAGAAACCATGAAGAAAGGAAAAATATCTTGTAGAAAGCTGTAATTCTCTTTGCCAGATAAAACAATAAAAGATTAACAATTTTGGTGGATGTAGCCCGTGATTGAGGTGAACCACGTATATTGGTGTCATGCTTTTATATTTTCATTTGATGTGTTTATCTCTATTTTATTGTTACTTGTGAGAATATATATATATATATATATATATATATGTCATTTGCTTAATGTATAAGTTTCCTCGTAAATAATAATGTTAAAACAAATATTTATTTAGTGGTTTTAAAGTCGTAATTAAATATTATTCGCACATATTATTATTATTCATGAATGGTGACTAGTGTTTGATATTTATTATATATATGTGACGATATAGTGATCCTTGAAATATTCTCTCATAACAAATATATAGTTAAGTAATGATGTGTGGCAACCTACATGGAAAGTTAAATGGTTCAATACCCTTGTTGAATATTTTAATTTGAAGGTAAATAACAATACCATGTAGGAGATCATTAACATAGTAATAGATTATTGTAGAGAATTAATAATGCTTTTATTGTATAGAAGTTGAAGTATGGTTAAAGATTTAAGGTATTATTTAAGATTATGAGTATATGAAGTGGAATTTATTATGATCATTATTAGAGGAAAAGAACTAAGAAAATAAATTTTTCTTGCGTACATGAAAGATATTTAAGTAGATGAAACAATTTTTTTTACCCCATTTCCCAAATTAGTAAGTTGGAAATTAGGTTTGTTGACGATGATAATAATGACGATGATTAACATCCACTCATAACAACTTTGGTCTATCATACCTTAATATGGATAATACTTGGCTTACTTTAAAATCTTGTTCTAGTTCTAGAAAATTCTTGCCAATAAGCTTTCCAAGCACACTATAGTTTTGGCAAGTTATGAGGTTATAAAGGTTTGTATTGTAGCAAATACTATGAAACTCAAATCTAATGTTGGTGTAGGCAAGGCACTCTAAGAGAATGTGATTTTCATCCTCAATGCTCATACACTCACATAGATGAAAAACCCTTTCTTCCCATAGAGTTTTAGGAATATACCAATGCCTNATATATTTCATTTATTGATTTAATTGTTTTTTTATATTTTAAGAAGATAATAAATTTTTTAAATATACATAACTAATCACACCAAAAAAATTAATACATTTTCATTTGTTTTTAATAAATAATAGTATTTATTAATATCAACTCTTTATATTTTTAAAAGATAATGAAACTTGTATAACTAATCATACCATATATATCTTCATTTATCTTAAATAAATAATACTTATTAATATCAACTGTTTTTTTTGTTTATCTTAGTTAATCATAATTACACAAAATCTTTTCCCTTGTATATGGAATTAATTTATGGCTCAACTTTCTCATTATAATATGATTTTGTTATGGGAAATTAATTAGAGGTAATTATAAAAGCTATTAAAATTATTAAATGATTAGAAACATTTGGAATAAGTTAAATAGATTTTTTAGTTTTAAATATTTTGAAGTAAAAATAATTTTATTTTTTTTCTTTTTAAAATGAAAAAAAATTCAAAAAAAACTATCATATGAACCTTAAAAAAACAATCATATAAACATTAAAAAACATACAATCATATAAAAACAATCAAAACAAAATATAAAATGAAAGATGACGCGTTTTTATCATAATGTTGCTTTACATTTCAAAGTTGGATAAAAACCATTTTATATATTATTTTAAATTTGGCTTAACATGTTCTAATTAATAAAAAATAATTATAATTAAAAATATATATTTGTTTAGGTTAGTATCTTATATACTCAAGCAAGATTCTATAAATCAATTTAACATTTAATAAATTGAAATAATTATAATAATTTAATTAAAATTATGATTATTATTTTTTATTAAATTAAAATAAAGAATATTGACTCTTTATTTAATTTAATATGTTTCACTAAAATGAATACAAAATATATTTAATACGGCTTTAAATGTCCTTCTAAATAACTAATGCAATGCATTCGTGGACTTGGATGGATTTACAAATGATTTAGATAAGAATCAAAGCCATAAAACATATATAATGATATATATTATTTTTATTATTTTGATCGATACGAGGTCAAAGGCGCTCTCATTATCTTTCATTTATCAATTTTCGTCATTAGGTTTAGGTTTTGCTCCACCATGTGCTTATAAGGATGAAAGCAATCTTTCTTAGTGTGAAAATGTACATGTACAAGTATCTATTTCGTACTATGTTGCAAACCATGCCATTCCATTCTATTCTTTTATTAATTATAACACTCACGTGTCAAATAGTTGATGTACAAGTATCAATTTGCTACTATGTTGCTAACCATGCCATTCCATCTTATTATTTTATTAATTATAACAGTCACGTGTCAAATAGTTGATGTACAAGTATCAATTTGCTACTATGTTGCTAACCATGCCATTCCATTCTTTTTATTAAAAATAATATACACGATACGACCTACGTCAAAATTTCCCTTTCGATCTCTATGTTGAGGCTTTCTTGGACCAGGTACTTATTATAAATGATGAAAGGTTCATGAAAGAGAACCTTTCTTCCTTAGTTTTAGGATGAATTTGCTATTATGTTGCAAACCATGCCAATTTTATTTTAAAATGGAAAGGGATAAAACGTTGATGAAAGAGAACCTTTCTTCCTAAGTTTGAGGATGAATTTGCTTTATGTTGCAAACCATGCCAATTTCATTATAAAATGGAAAGTGACGAAAGGTTGATGAAAGAGAACCTTTTTTCCTAAGTTTTGGGATGAATTTGCGTTATGTTGCAAACCATGTCAATTTCATTATAAAATAGAAAATTGAAAGATATGATGCTACATTTACAAAAACTTATAATTTAAATTATGAATTAAGGTTATATATTATTTTAGAACACATGATGTCATTGCTATCGTAATGATACTTGCTTTTTAGTGGATATTATTTAATTCTTTAAATTATATAAATTTATATTTATATTTTATATTTTTATGTCGGAATTAAGATATGACTAATTCTTAAATGTTTTTCTTTCTATATTTATATAAAATATTTAATTTAGGAAAGCATTTACATTATCTTTGTTTTATCTTTATAATGCATTGGGTTATTGGTTTAATTTAAGTAGAAATTGTAAATATGTGGTTTACATAATGACATCATAATTATGTAAATGTTCTTAACATGTATTGTATAGATTGAATGGTGTTATGGTTTACTATCAAATAGTTAAGAATATATAAATGAAAATATGTTTTTCTATTAGATTATGTGGTAGATTTACCATAGTGTAACTTTTTCTATATAAAATTAAAAAGATTGAAAAATATAATATTAAATGATACACTATGTGTTTAAAGAATACAAATAAGATCTGACTTCATCATACGAGAATATGTAAGGAGTCCACGAGAATGAAATCCTATATTGCCAAGTTTAATCCTAAGAACTTACATATTTGTTACATGTGTCTTAAATGAAGTTGATGTCTACCTTTAGCTTAAAATCTCAAACTAAACGCATCAAAATGTGCATGAAGGAAATCCCATTAGTATGGAAAACTTGTAAATAAACCAGCCTAGATCCAAATCGTAGGCTCTATCAAGCGCCAAAAGACATCAAATACCCCAAGGTGCAAACCTCTTCTCAGGTATTGCAGGAAAGGAGCTATTTGAGGAGAGGTTTGCACCTAGGGATATTTGATCCCTTTGTGCCCTTGATATTACATGTGCCGACGGAATATATTAATGTAAGCTTACTATCTTTAGCTTCTGTAATGAAATAATACATGTTAAATACCTCACACAATATGCAATCGCAATCTCTAAAGTAGATAACATGACATCAATTTAAAATAATAAGTATTGTCATTAGAGGAATCAAATCCACTCATGGATTAGAGCGATTGGCTTACCAATCACTCTCAAGAGCGAAATGTGCAATTAATTTTTTTCAATGTATGTGTAGGAATTAGAGGGATCAAATCCAGTCAGAAATTAGAGGGATTCACCTACCAATCATTCTCAAGAGTGAAATGTGAAATTAATTTTTTTAGGAGTAGTTTATTTTTCATTTTCTTTATTTTTAATTGAAATTTTGTAAAAAAAATATTAACAAACCTTCTTGACTGCAATTTACCATGGTTTGTTTAGGAGGCCTTGCACATGGTTTTAAAACCATATGCAAGGCCAACATATTTTTTTTTATAAGTACATGGTGTCAAATTTTCCATTAATATTACATGTGCCGAGGGAATATATCCATGTAAGATTACTATGTTTAGTTTCTGTAGTGAAATAATACCTGCTAAATACGTCGACCAAATTAGCAATCACAACATATGAAGTAGATAACATGATAATCAATTAAAATCAAAGGGATCAAATCTACTCAGTGATTAGAGGGATTCACCTACCAATCATTCTCAAGAGTGAAATGTGCAATTTTTTTTTTCAATGTGTGTAGGAATTAGAGAGATTAGAGGAATAAGAGGGATCAAATCCACTCAAGAATCAAATCCACTCAAGGATTAGCCTACCAATCATTTTCAAGAGTGAAATATATAATTAATTTTTTTCAATGTCTGTGTAGGAATTAGAGGATTTAGAGTGATTCACCTAGTCCTACAATGTCTAATTTTCATTTTCATAGTTCCATAATTTAAAAACTCTTATTTAAAACCTTGCAATACATAGTTTTTATTGTACATGGTTTAAGAGGGCCTTGCAAATGGTTTTAAAACCATGTGCAATACTCGTAAACAACCCATGGCTTTATTGTATATGGTTTAGAAGGCTTGCACATGGTTTTAAAACCATGGGTTGTTTAGGAGGCCTTGCAAATGGTTTTAAAACCATGTGCAAAGCCAACATTTTTCAAGGATAATTAATTAATTAATTTATTATAATTTTGTTAGATAAAAACAAAATCATCTACTTTGCATTTAAATATTCTTGAAAAAACAATTTAAATTCACTTTTGAATCAATATTGCATGTCATTTTATCATCAATATGAATAGGGAGCTCTGCTAGGGTTTGCTGGAATTTTATGCTAAGTAGCCAGCCTTCGCAGCCTAGCCACTGGGGCCTCTTGTTCGCAGTAGCTGGCAGACTCTCCGGGCATCTGGGCCTCCCCGGGAGAATCTCGGATGGTGTCGGGCTCTTCAAGGCCTGGTGGGCTCGATGGAGTGGGATCTGCCACAAAGGACCAATGGGAGAGCTCGTCCGTTGGCCGTAAGCCTGGAGTGGGGGGTTGTCTGCCAAAATCCCCCACCATTGCCATAGCTCATGTTCAATTTGAGAAGGTGAGGAGCATGATCGAGCTCTGGAAGGAAAATTCTCTGATTGGTAAGTTCGTGGGGATATGTCCCAAGGAAAAGGATATGGTCAAATGGATCAGCAACATTTGGAACCCTAAAGGTCACTATGACCTGTAGCTCAGCTCTAAGGGTTTATTCACGATTATTTTCTTCAACCAGGAGGATCGATATCATATCTTGGAAGAAGGCCCTTACTTCTTTTTTTCCGCTGGTCTTTACCTCCATCCATGGAAGGAAAGATTCAATCCTAAAACAGAGGATACGACTGTGGCCCTAGTCTAGATCCGCCTCTTCTCCCTCCTAGGTGAGTTTATTAAGGTGTCCGAGCAAACAAAGGCCTAGAGGTATACCTCCTTTGCCAAGATCTGTGTTTACCTGGATCTCTCCAAGGAGTTGCCAGAAGCCATAAACCTAAGTTGGGAGGATGAAGAATGGATCCAACCCACTGACTATGAGCAGATCCCCTTCAGATGTAGGTAATGTCATGAGTATGGTCACTTGGGATGGAACTGTCCACAAATGGTTGCAAAGCCCATCCCAGTAGACCCTAGTCTGGAGAAATCTGGGACTTCGCCTGATGGCTTCACCCAGGTCAAGAACCGCAAAAGAAGCAGGGCCAGTGGGATGTCAAAAGCCAAAAAAGACTCGAAGAAGAGGGAGACCCAATCTAGCAATGCTTTCGAGGTCCTGGGGGACTCAGTCGAGGAAGGCTCGCCTAAGGAAAAAGAGAGTGTTGCTCAGCCCACCAAGGATACCAATGCCTCGAATGGGATGGAAACCCAGCAGATGGAGATAGTGGAGGAAGCCAAGGATGAGGAGATGCAACTAGCGGAATTAGATCTAGATGCGATCGAAGCAGAATGTGGAAAGAAGTGGAAGGGTTACGTGCCCAGATGACAAATCGAGCTCCTCCAAGAGGCTATTATCAAGGCTGGGGCTCATCTGAACCTGGGGATTGACCCAGATCCCCTAATAGGGCATAAGCGAAAACCTCCAGAGATGGAACAATGCAGAGGAAGGAAATCAAACAAGCAACACATAGCAGAAATAGGTGTTAAACTCATAGAATCAGGCTAATACCCTACGATCAAGGTGGCCTTTTCTGAAGTTTCCAAAGTTTCCCAATGAAGTTAATCTCCTGGAATATAAGGGGTTGTGGCAACCCCAGGAAGTGGAGGACTCTCAACCGAAAAATTAAGTAGGAAAACCCTGATATCCTCTTTCTCCAGGAAACGAAATGCAGTTCTAAAGGCTTGGATAAAATCAACAGTAAGGTCTGGAAAGGTAGCCAAGTGATGGCCCTGGATGCTGTTGGGAAATCAGGGGGTATATCAATCCTCTGGATCCCCCAGGTGGTTGAGCTCTCGAACTAGAGAGCTAATAAGTTTTCCCTCTTGCCATATTTCCACCACCTTGTGTCGGGGGTGAAGGCTACTCTCGTGAACATTTATGGCCCTAGCAGCTTCCTTGAAAAGCAGGCCTTCATTGACTTCTTAGAATGGTCCAACGGCCAAGTAGAGGGAGCACAATGGGTGATGGGAGGGGATTTTAACCTCATCGCCAACCTTGGGGAAAAAAATGGAGGATGAAGAACTTTGGACAGATTTCAAGAGGTTTTTGGGGCCTTCCAAGCTTGAAGCTCGTTCGTGGATATGGAAACTAGTAATGGTTGGTATACATGGAATAATAAGAAGGGGCGGCGAACACCTGGTTGCATCTCGCTTAGATAGGTTTTTGGTCTCGGAGCCCATTTTCCATGACACGGGATAAATCATGACTGAGCTGCTCCCAGCGGCAGTCTCTGACCACTGGCCCATTTGCCTACACTGGGATTGATCATGCTCCACTCTAAGGAAACCGTTTCGATTTGAACAATTCTGGATGGATCATAAAGACTTCAAAGATCTTATGCAGTAGTGGTGGCAGGAGTTGGTTCCCCCCTCAGGAACAGCCATGTACTGCTTCCTATAGAAACTCAAATTTCTAAAATCCAGAATCCATACTTGGAACAAGGAGGAGTTTGGCAACATTTTTAAGGACAAGAAAAGATTGATCTCTAAACTTGATCAACTCAGTCAGAGAGGAATGATAGATGGATGGGACGAGGACAAGCAGAAGAAAGAAAAGGACTTATGGGGGTAGCTGGAGGCACGAGAAAGACAGGAAGGCATATACTGGAAACAAAAATATAAGGTCAAATGGCTGCAGGATGGGGAAAAAACACCAAGTTCTTCCATAATTCGGTCATTCAGAACAGACACTCCTCGAGGATTTTGAAACTTAAAATGATGGAGGGGGGCCAAATAGAAATGCACTGAGAGATTGAAGAGGAACTCAACCACTATTTCATGGAGATCCTCAATTAATACCTTCATGATAGGGAGAGAGACATTGCTCAAATCACGTGCCTAATCCCTCCCTTGATTACTAGGGAAGATAATGAGATGCTCATCCAACCGGTAACTCTACAAGAAGTTGAAGAGGCAGTCAATTAGATGGCTTTGGAAAAATCCCCTGGTTCGGATGGGTTTACCTCCAACTTCTTCCACTATTTTTGGGATATGGTTAAGGAAGAGGTTGTGGAAATCGTGGAGGAATCGAGGGAAAAAAAGGGGGTGCTAAAATATTTCAATGCAACATTCCTTTCTCTCATTCCTAAGGAAATGGGGGTAGATTTCCCAAACAAGTTCAGGCCTATATCTCTATGCAATGTGTTCTACAAGATCATCTCCAAAGTCATTGCCAATCATCTGAAAACTCTTTTCCCCTCTCTGATCTACTCGGAGCAATTTGGTTTTGTTGAAAGGCGCCAAATCTTGGATGGGGTTATTCTAGTTTAGGAAGTCCTGCATTCCTTGCAAAGCTCAAGACATCCAGGTATGATGATCAAACTGGATATTTCTAAGGCCTATGATAAACTAAGTTGGCAATACATTCGCAGAATGCTGGAAGCCTATGGGTTCTGCCAGGACTTGGTGGAATGGGTCATGGGGCTCATCTCCACCCCTTTCTTCAACATTCTCCTGAACGAAACCCTGAACTATTCCTTTCAATCATCCAGGGGCCTCAGGCAGGGGGATCCCCTTTCCCCTTTCCTCTTTATCTTAATGGCCGAGGGTCTGAGCCGTCTCTTGCAGTCCAAGGTGGATCATGGAGAGCTTCAGCACATTCGTCTCATGGATTCCATGGATGCTCAGACCCATCAACAGTTCGTAGATGATACTATGCTCATGGGGCACCCTTCAGTCCAAGAAGCAATAAGCTTCAAATCTTGTTTGAATCTCTTTGCCAAAGCCTCTGGTCTCGCTGTTAATTAGGCCAAATCCCAAGTCTTTTTCCTCAACACTGCTCCTGCCTCTCAAAGGAACATTCTCCATATCTTGGGTTTCTCGAAAGGTTCTTTCCCTTCAAAATACTTAGGCATCCCTCTAAGCCCACACAAATTGAAGAGTACGTCCTGGCTGGAACTCCTTAACAGAATGAAACAGAAACTCACTAACTGGACTCTCAGACCTCTAAACTTACATAGTACGTTGGTCTTGATTAAATCTATATTACAAGCGATGCCTATATACCTGTTTTCTGTCCTCTTGGCTCCGAAGTCCCTTCTCCGCGAGATTCGGTGCATCCATTGCATTTTCTTGTGGGGAGGCAGAGAGGATAAATCCAAATTCGCCCTGGTAAGTTGGGACAGCATATGCCAACCAAAATTGAAGGGGGAGTTGGGCTTGAGAGATCCGAAAATCATGGTTGAGGTCCAGGGACGAAAGTTTGGTGGAGATGGATCTCCCATACTACTGAAACTTGGGCTCGACTGTGGCGCTCTAAATATGGCCATGACAGGCCCCCATCTCAGCTAATTTGTTTCAATGAAGAGCATCAGGGATCCCGTATATGGACGAAGGCCAAAGGTGGAAGACAATTGGTCCAAAATCACAACTTTTGGGAAATATGTGATGGAAGGAATGCACGGTTCTGAGAGGACTCATGGAATGAACTCCCCCGGCTGAGTGACAACCCAAGGTGGGCTCCAATTCAGGAATGGGCTAGGGCAGATGGTCGCTATCTTGTTCATCACTTCTTGTAAGAACAAATATTTAATTAGCGGCGGTGTTGGATTTTCACTAACAAGACTGACCAAATCAAGGAGGAAGACAGGGAGACTTTCCAAGAGGAAATGCACAGGCGGAGCATCAAACCCACAGAGGGACCAGACATGCCAAGATGGGGATATTTGGAAAAAGGAATGTTTAACATTAAGGAGGCGTACAACATTCGAATCGGGAGCCGCGCCGAGGATGGGGAAACATGGAAGAAGATATGGACTCTAAACTTATGGCCCAAGGTCGCCACCTTTGCCTGGTTGATTGTTTGAAAGGTCACATTCTCACCAATGAAAACCTCAAGAAGCATGGTATCCAGGGACCTTCTCAATGTTGCTTATGCTCTCAGGCGGGGGAAACCATAAACCATCTCATAGATAGCTTCCCTTTTGCTGCAGCAAGTTGGGATAAAGGGGCGATGGGTTTCCGGAAAAGTGACAGGAAAAGAGCCCAGCCGGCGAGAACTTTGGTGGAATGGAACCAAAAAACGTTCAAAAATAGATTTATCAAGACCATCTGGAATTCCTTACCTGGTATGATCATGTGGTGCATTTGGAAGGAAAGGAATAGCCGAATCTTTCAGGACAAACGCTCCAGCCTCGATAAGGTCTGGCAAACGGTGCGGGAAAACCTTCTCTCCTCCATCAAAAGCATAGAATGGCACAGTGAAGATAAGCTCATACCCGCAGATGAGATTCATGTTGGCGAATTTTGGGGTCTGGACAAACCCCAGTTGGATGGGCTCCGCAAGCGTGACAGGATCCTTCAGCCGTCTAGCCCAAATTCTTGGTCTCTTCCCCCTCCCCTGGTCTTTAAGCTTAACTTCCATGGGGCCTCCAGGGGGAACCCTGGTGTTGTCGGATTCAACGGCCTATGCAAAGACTCACAAGGTAGGGTTATTTTTTTCTTTTTGGGATCCATAGGCTAAGACACCAATAACTTTGCTGAACTCGAAGGGATGCTCCAAGGTTTGCACTGTCTGGTGAGTAGCAACAGCTTCCCGACGATAATTGAGGGTGACTCCAGTATCATGGTTCAGATGGCACGATGGTTAGCGAATGGCCAATTCAGTAGCCAAGTGTCTGCCAGCCAATTGGATGAGCTGCGTGGCATGATCCATGCCCATCCCGCGGTCTCGTTCTATCACGTAAGGCACGACGCCAACAAAGTGGCAGATCTTCTTGGGAACATGGGGATCGAGGGGGAGTTGGCATATCAATGGGACCCGCTTGAGTCCTTTGATGCTAACGAATGGGCTCATAATTGTAGACAGTTGGCAGCGCAGGATCTTGCGGGTGGTACCCAATTGACACGCCTAAACGATACGGTGGATATAGGTGACAGACGACGCGAGCACGCCATGACAGACCACAACCATGATGCCAGAGCATTTTAATGAGGCAATTGATCAATGGCAGAGGTGGTTGTCCTTGGCCATTATTTTTCTCGTTGGAAATGTAGATGAAAAGATGGATAGGATGAGGAGGGATGGCCGAATTGACAGGGCTATCCTTTTAGTTAAAGCTTTTGCCATGGTGAAAGGTATGAGGGAGGTGGTCTGCTCTAGAGCAATGATGTCGTCCTGGTATGATCCAGATGGGGTAATGATTTTTCCTCTTCCTTCTTATTTCTCATCCCGTTGGTCGAACCATTTTCATCGTTCAATCTTGCTCCTTGCTTTCGGATCCTCTGGTTTCTTCCATGGCCCTCTGGTCTGGTCTAGGTGCAGCTCTCTTTTTTCCCTTGTCCCCGTGCCCTTGCTCATTATTTTTTCCTACTGGAAATGGCCCTACATAGTCAGTTGGTTAGAGGCATGGCCCGTGGTGGTTCCTCGTCCGAGTGGGGTGCTGCAAGACCTTCCCGTAGGGCTATGAGAGTGCAACTTCAGGCCCAAGAGGAGGCCGAGTGTTTCAAAGACAACATTCCCCTGAACATCTGTCGGGAAGTGGAGGGTAAGGTTAAGGATCTATGGAATACCATGAAAAACATGCCCAGGGAAGATCTCCATTAGGAAGTGGTGGACTGGGTCTTGGATCCTAGCTCCACTGCGGGGCGTGCTACGACTTATGGCCGCCTCCTCATGCAGTACTGGGTGAACATGAAGCTGGTTGGCCATTCTTACATAGAGCGGGAAGTAAAGATGGTGGGTGATGAGGAACCGATGAGGGAGTGGAAACATCATAATGGAGAATGTCACCTCATTCACCAGAAGGTTGATGTTATAGCTTCCGGACTGGGTGTCTCCTTCTACGCTGGGGGCAAAGGTAATGACGAGGTGGCTCTCCCGAGGGACAATTGCAGCCAGTGTGGTAAGAAGCAGTGGAGGATCTTATCTCCCTCTTCGTCGGTTTAGGAACCCCCTGGTGCGACTCCGACTCCGGCTCATCCACTCATGTCATGTTTTCCCTTGGCCTTTCAGAAGAAGGAGTGATTGTCGGGGTATACTATCTATTTCGAAGCTCGACAACTTGGCCTGCCAAGTATTTTAAGTTTTTTCCAATGTCTGTTTGGTCTGTAATAGGTCTTCTCCTGCAACCCAGGTTTTTGCATCCGTCTGTCCTGGCTTAGGGTTTTGCTTCTATGTTTTGGAAGGATGGGCCTGCGTGCCCATTGCTAGCCTACGTGCCCATTGCTAGTTAAAATCTCAGTTTGTTTCTAGTTTTTTTGGCCTCTATGGCGCGAGTCCAACTCTGAGTGGGGCTTCTCCCTACTAGAGGACTGTTACACCAGCTTTGTATCTCTGCTCTGTAATGGCTTCCATCTCATGTAATATAATTTTTTATTTAAAAAAAAATATTGCATATCATTTCTATGATCATGCATTGATATAGATGTTAATTATAGATTCTCTGCATCACCTTTGAATCATAATAACATCATAATAGCATCAAAATATATAACTTTTACATTTCCTTTACATGTATGCCTCCTTAAAATCACGTTTGAGTCATTGTAACATCACAATATATAAAAATATATAACTTTAATATGGCTCGTTAACATCATATTACATAACTCTTACGTCCTCTTAGCATCATTATTGTCGGTTTGCATCATACATACATTTTGCATTAAAGTAGAGCACATGCTTCGTGTTAGCGTCATTATTTTGTTTTATTTATGAGTAAAAAATGTGTTTCTTGTGTCACTACGAACCTTTTCAATTACATTCAACACAATTTGAAAAAACAAATGTTTATAATTTCCATCGGTTGCACGTCATTTCTATGATCATGCATTGATATAGGTGTTAATTATGGATACTCTGCATCACCTTTGAATCATTATAACATCATAATAGCATCAAAATATATAACTTTTACATTTTCTTCAAATATATGCCTCGTTAAAATCACCTTTGAATCATTGTAACATCACAATATATAAAAATATATAACTTTTACAATTTTTTTTTCAAATATATGGCTCGTTAACATCATATTACATAACTCTTACGTCCTCTTAGCATCATTATTGTCAGGTTTGCATCATAAATACATTTTGCATTGAAGTAGAGCATATCGCTTGTATGTAACGTCTAGTCTATAGAAATTCTAAAAATTTAAAAAGATTCCCTCAATTGAACTATACTATCATGATCGGGACTGGCTGGATCGTTGAACTATACAAACATGATGTGTTGTCAATTTTCAATGGCTAGTAGAACATTTTCACCCCAACCAATGTCTTGTAAATGAAACTATCCTGAAATATTTCATTTGCAAAAGCTTTAGAATTCCAATTGTAATTCAGTTTTTTCGGTCATGCTATAATTTTGATTGAATGCAAGCTTTGAATTGTAAATTTTATGACTTATATGTGCTGGTTGTTGTCAATACAGGGTGGAATTCTTCTTGTACCGTGAGGGAAAGGTGAAAAGAACCCCCATCGGGGAGTGAAATAGAACATGAAACCGTAAGCTCCCAAGCAGTGGGAGGAAAATTATATCTCTGACTGCATGCCTGTTGAAGAATGCGCTGGAGACTTATAGGCAGTGGCTTGGTTAAGGGAACCCACTGGAGCCGTAGCGAGAGCGAGTCTTCATGGGGCAATTGTCACTGCTTATGGACCCGAACCTGGGTGATCTACCCATGCTAAATGAAATTTACATAATTGCTGAGAGCTTATGTTTTTGTGTCTAACCTGACTTATATATTGTTGTCCCTGTTTATTTTGGTCCATAATTAAAAATTTTATTTACTACTTTTTACATTACTTACTTCAATATTACAAACGTTACTAACATTACATCACTTTATAAGATCTCTCTCACAATATTCACTATCACTATTATTTTTTGCGCATATGTTACAAACTTTACTAACGTTACATCACGTTACAAGATCTCTCCCATAATATTCACTATCACTATTATTTTTTGCCGACATGTTACAAAAGTTACTAACTTTACATCATGTTACAAGATCTCCCCCATACTGGGCTGTAGAGCGCCTCTCAACGCAATGTACAAACATCACAGAGAAATGTGAAATCCCTTTGTCCAATCCCCATACTTCATGTGGTGTAATACATCAAATTTAAATAAATTGTTAGTATTCTTTTTATTGAATATTTTCTTTAAAAAAAAAATTGACAAGGAAGTCAAAAATTAAATGTAATGGATTATTCTTTTATTAAATAAAAATACTTGAGAGAATCATAACTGAAATAGTTGTTAAAACAATGTTTTTCTACCCACAAGAGGAAATGACAAGTGGTTGAAGCTGTTGAGTGAGAACTCAAGATGCAGGAGGCATATTCCCCAAAATGAGGTCACAACTCCTTGTGGAGTGCTAAAGAGAAGGAGGCTCATAAATGACCAAGTCCTAGGAAAAATACTATATAATAGTGTGTCCATTTAGCAAAAAGCAAGCTAGCAGTGGACAATGAACTAATTTATTAATGAAAGAGATGGCACATTAAGTGTATTTTTCTCATGTGGTTCAGCGAACAGGCTCGGGGGTTATGGAGCAAGTGAGACTTAGATGCTCTAGGAGTTGGTTGCGAGGAAGGACTATTTCATTTCTGTTTTCTCGATAGTGGTGTGAGGTTCCCTATTCTACTTCTTACCTTCCTAACACTAGTTACAATAGCATTTCAGTTAACTATGAATCATAATTATTTTCTTTTATTCCTATTATGCATCTATTTAGAATATTGATCTTACTATGGATATGTTCCCTCTCTTTCTTACTATGTATCTGAGCTAAATATACTTTTCTATTTTTTTATAATAATATATGAAAACTAATTTTATTTAGCACTTGTAAGGTTCTTAACGAATCTCTGTTCATGCATCCATACCCGAATCAAAGGAATTGTGCAATGTGTATTGTTAAAAAAACTAGTAATTTGAGGGAAAGCTGTCGTAGATGTAGTTAAAATGTTCTAGATTAAATATACCTATGTTACAATATAATATTTAAAATAGGTTAATTGAAAATCATAATCATATTAGGTTTCGGTACATTTTCGATTAAATTATAATACAATAGATAGAAGGGACCTTCTCTAGTTATTGTAACAAACTCACAGATAAATTGTCAAATTGAAATAAAATAAACAACAGAACATAGTATTCTTTTACTTACCTATCAATCAAAGGACCATAAACTATTTTATTTAAGAACTGTCATAACATGTTAAGAGCCAAGAGGATTCCATAAATCCCAGCTAAAACGTATCAGTTTTTTCTCATCTTAAAACCCCAACATATATCGAGATTACTAGGATCGTAATAAAAGGATTAATTATAATAAAAAAATGACAAATTACTATATATATTAACTAACATTTACATAACTGTAGTCAAGTAGGAAAATATTACAATTAAAACAATTTAGACTCCATTTTAACCATCACAATTTGTTTACAAATCCATATATTATATTCCCTATGCTTATATTTCGGGTATATGACCGAAGACTTACACTTATTTGAAAATGAAATCAATGTTATAGAATCCAATCAAACTCATAGATAATGCATAAACAATAAATATCTCATTATCAATTAACTAAACAGTCCACGACAGAATGTCACGTAGACAAAGGATTAAACTAAATATTTTGGATCTCATAAGTGAGAATTGAATCCCATATGGATCTAGGATCCAAATAAACTCTCATAATTCTCTATGGTTTACAAAACAAGCACAAAATAGCTAAAAGACAGAAAATTGCGTACAAACATGAAGTCAATAACAGATATTATTCTTACTGTCCAACATGTGACTATGTATGGAACTGATATATAGTAAAATGGGGAAAAATTGTGAGGCCTTGGAGGCCATGTGAATCCATACAAATGGCATCCCAACATTTGACCCTCAAGCTCCCCTAGGTGGACCAATGAGCCTCCTAATCATTCGAAATGTTCACCAATACTTGTGTGAATGTGGTCAAGGCATGTTGTAACATAAATGAAGGTTCGAAGGGTACGGGTGAGAACATGGGTGTGTGGGAGTGGCTATAGGAGAGCAGTAAATTCCCAAGAGTGTCCAAAAACCACCTAAACCAAGCACTAGCGCCTCAAGTTAGACCAAATCCCAGATATCGGGGAAGGGGAGTGCATGCTGGTTAACTATCATCAATGTGGGTACCTGGGTTGTTAGAATAATAATAATAGATGGATCATTTCTTTATTTCTTATACTATTAATATTATTACTACACCTACTCTTTAGACATTTCATGTATAAAATATATACTTATATATATTATTTGTTAACATTTGACTTTAGTTATCATATAACATGATCCCTAAACTTAGGACACTTTTTTTTATTAATTCCATTAGGTAGGTGGTTAGGTATACTAAGCTATGCAACTCTAAACATCCTTGCATGTTGGATTCCCTCATATAACATGGTAGTTCTTCAGTACTTGATGAGATAAAGAAATTCATAATTTCATTTAATCACTTATAAATAAGTTAGATGAGATCAATATTTTACTCAAGTCATTTTCACTTGACATAATTAATTCTTTTCAGTAACTCCTAGTGCTTTACTAGAGCCCATACTCAACACTAAAAAATAGGGAGTTACAAACTTAGTGCAATTCCAAAGCTCCTCGCTCAACACTACTGCTAGGATGTACTTATAGGGTACACCTAGGATAAAATGGCCAAGGATCCGATGTTCCAGAGCTTATGATCAACATCAACTTGGAAGGATCCAAGGCTTATTCCCAACACTTCCCATTATTGTTTCATGCTCTTTAGAGCTTCTTGCTCAACACAAAGGTTTTCGTAACTCATGTGTTCTACAACTCCTCGCTCAACACAACATAAACACTCATGTGCTCCAGATCTTCTCCTCCAACACAAATATTTAAATAAAGATGTGCTCCAGAGTTCCTTGCTCAACAAAAAACATCACATCAATCATGTGCTTTAGGTTCCATGCCCAACACATAAAATAATACATAAAACATATCTAATTGGTTTACACCCACTATATCAGGAAAATCATTGTGTTCACATGGAGTGGGGTTCTATACTCAATATACAAAAATAAAACATCAAAGTAACATCATAATAAATGGGGTTTATTCCCATAAGTGTTAGGTCAAAATTTAGGATATCACATCCCTCCCCACTTAAAACAACATCATCCCTGGTGTTCTAGGGATTTGGAATGAAATCACAAAACAAGGAGGGTTAATCCTTTCTCATGGTGGCTTCATTATCCCAAGTAGCCTCGTCAGCCTCAAAGTGCTTCCATTGCACTTTCAAATGGACTATGGTGTGCTTATTGATATGCACCCCTCTATTGTCCAATATATCAAGGGGCTAAGGGGAAAACTCCCCTTCAGGTTCTACCTATAATAAGGACTAATCAATCACATGTTTACTATTATAACCATATTTCTTTAATAAATATGCATGTAAAACATTATGGACTCTTATGTGAGTGGGTAACGCTAGTTCACATGGGACTAGCCCTCCCTTGGCCAATATCTTAAAGGGTCCACAAAATCTACTTGCTAACTTACCACACCTTTCCAAGCTCAATGATCTTCATTTTTCTTTTACTTTCAAGTAGACATGGTCGCCTATTTGATAATACTTATCTTTTCTTTTCTTATTGGCGTATCCGATTTTGGCGGTCTTGTGCTTCTTTAAGATTCACCTAGACATTGGTAACTAATTATTCCAAGTCCTTTAATACGTCAGGCCCTAACATGAGCCGATCCACTCGAGCTATCCCAAGTAACCGATGTTCTACACTTCCGTCCATAGAGTACCTCAAAGGGACTCATCCTGGTGAAAGTATGGTATTTGTTGTTATATGCAAAATTTGCAAGATGTAGGTAATCTTCCCACTTGGTGGGGTTGTTCATGACATACATCCTAAGCATTGTTGAAATATTGTAACTTCTAAGAATATTCTATATGTATCTTTTTGTGGTCCCCGATGGTCCTACTGGGAGAACCACTTGTATTACATTGTACCCCGATGCTTCTAATCAGAAGAACTAATAAGAGTCATGAGGTAGTCCCCTCTAATTGTAAAGGTGGGTCATCAGCACCCCAGTGTGGTTACTTGAGCCTACATGTGTAACTCGAGCCTACATGATTTAACTCAAGCCTACATGTCAAAATGAGTTAACTTAAGTGAACGGATGAATATAAATAGAGGTGTAGTGCTCCTCATTTGTGACACACACACTCTCACTTGTGCAACGCATTAGTGGAGAAGAGAAATAGCTAGAGAAGGAGGAGGATCAGGCTTTGATCTCCTTGCTGGTTTTATCTTTTATCTTTTTGGGGCATCTATATTGAAGAAGATTTTGCTGGGTTTTTCCCTTTAGGGTTTTCCTAGGATAAAACTTTGTGTTCTTTTTTTATGGTTATGCTTGCCTATCTTTCAGTGATCCTGTTTATATGCTTTTGTCATGAAAATGAAATGAAATACTGATGTCTTAGCTAAGCATATGAAAATTTAACATGGTATCAGAGCCACCCTAAAAAGAATACATTGTGCAGCTACAAAATCTAGGGATTCTTACTTTTTGGTTCTCTCTCCACAATTGATCAGAAAAAGAAGGCTAGGTTGACTCTCCATTGAAGGGCGCATCTTTCTGTCGAAACGGAATTCGATTCCAAGCATTTTCAGTTTTCGGTGTGGGAAATTAGGGATTCTCGCAGAAGAATAATTTTTGAGGTAGCCCAGCATAGGATTTCTCTCCTCATCAAAATCGAAGTCTAGAGACATGGATCAAGTTTTTTGGTTGGGTGAAACTCTGGGAAAGTCAAACCCTAGTTTGACCCCGAGCTAGAAAAACGCTAAATACTAAAACTGCTAAGTTTTGGTAGATTCGATATATCCTGAGATTGATGAAGGTTTAGGAGCTGAAAATTTCAAAGGCCGAAGATACAATCCGGATGTACATTGTGTTCAAAATTCAGCCTTATATGCACTATATTTTGGGAGATATGATCCCTCCATGTTAGGGTTCTAGCCTCTTCCAGAATTCATCCCTAAACAGGACACCTGGGGAACATTGCTATATATTGGTCTAAAGATGTCCAAATTGAATTCCTGAAGATGTTCCAGAAATATCATGGAATTTACTTTCTATGGTCTGAATTTTAGAACCAGAAGATGAAACAGTGACACGTGGCAGTCCGTACAACTTCACTATTTTGAATAGTCCTGTAACAGGTCACTGTGGGAAAAGGATCATAAATCCCAATTAGTGAAACCAATTTTGATGAAACCTATGGTTTTGGATCATGGATATATGAGGTTATCTCAGTACGAAATTTCAGACACATAGGAGCAGTAATTTCAGAGATATCACATAAACAGTGATAGGCATTTCTACAGAAGAAATTGGAAAACTAGGGCTTCCTGTTCCGGGAGCTTTCCTCCACTGTTTTCAGAAAAGGGGTACATTAGACAGCTCCATTTGAAGAGATCTATATTTATATTGAATAATATCTTAAATATTCCAAGTTTTTAAAATTATGGTTTCTCTGACAAACCCTAAATCAGCTAGCTTTGGAAGCAGGACGGACACCTCAAATCGGTAAGATCTAATCTTTTGCTATTTGCATTTGAGGTTCTCATTTCAAAGTGATCTATCACATCAGCTTGATGATAAGCTTGGTAAAGTTGACAACTTCCAAGCATGGAAGTATATGATCTTTCTAAAGAAAATGAATTGGACACCTACATAAGTAGAGAGGTTCCAGTTCCATACGAAGATGAGGCTCAAAGCCTTACACAAGAAGAACTTGATCAAGGCCAAGAAGATCATTGTTGATTCAATCATGGATCAACTTGTACCACAAGTATCTTCCCTAAATACACCGAAGATGTTTGATTCCCTGATCAAGATATTTGAAGATAAGAACTTAAATCAGAAGATGGCTTTGAGAAAACAGTTGAAGAATGTGAAGATCCAGAATGCAGAACAACTTGAAGCAGTAGAAGAAGAAGTGGAGATTGCAGAAGTGGTGATAGCCACCTTGAATGGCCTCCTAGGATCATGGGATTCATGCAAAGAACGTATGCCAGAAGGAAGTAATTGCTTTCAGCTCGACTCATAAGAAGAGAAGAAGAAGATGGGAGCAATTGAAGATCAAGCTCTCACCATTCAAAGAAGATCCCTCAAGCGATGAGGAATATGAAGAACTCAATTCTTGTCATTTGGATAAGAAATGATGATTCCATGAATGAAGAACATGATAAAGCAGAATGATCAAGATGGATTCTACCCACAAAACAAATAAAATATAAG
>LPNX011091662.1:41244-56544 GCA_001517045.1 Pseudotsuga menziesii | reverse complement strand
CAAGAAAAGAAGGATGAGACTTGTTCCGAAGAACAAGTGATGACAATTCAAGATTCACTCCAATAAACATGAATCTAAAGCTCCCAGGGTCAGAGACACTATGACGGAAGAAAGAGCTTCAGAGAGTGGTAGATCTAGCTTGAAGGATGAATACCACCATGGGTACAAGAGATAATTCAAGATGAAGAAAACAATGCTATGAAAGAAGCTATGATCATGGGGAATGATGTATACGATATGATGGAACAAGTATACAAAGCAAGGTTCGTGATTCTTCCCAGAAAGAATAGACTATGACATGACATACTCTATTGACCAGTATATATCAAGCATAGAACCACCTGTACAAAATGAAGAGGGAAGATGATACTCCACTTCAGGGGGAGTGACTACAGAAAATTATATCTGAGTTCGACATGGTACAACATGATGGATAGCTTTGTGATGGATCGAGACTTTACCAAGAGTAAAGTGGGTTCCAACCTTCAAGGTTGAATGCAGAAGACTAGGATATGTTGATGACCTGAGAAGACAAAATCATAGAAGATGTTATGATACTAGAATGATGTTTGGGATATAGTACTCAAACCAGAAAGCAAGAATGTGGTATCTTCCAAATGGATTTGCAAGATAAGATATGTTGTTGATAAAAGTAAGGTAAGAGTTGTGGCTAGAGGTTTCTATCAGAAAGAGGGAATTAATTCTGAAGAGACACTTACTCCAGGAAGTAAGGGACACTTCCTTCAAAACTATCATGGTAGTTTCTTCCATGATGAAGTAAAGAAAAGCCTTCCTTAATGGTATGATTGAGGAAGAGTTTTACATCGAATAGTCACGAGGATTTGAAGTTGAAGACAGATGGAATCAAGTATGCAAGTTGAAGAAGGCCCTCTATGGCCTGAAGCAAGCTCCCAGAGCTTGGTATGGAAGAATATATAGTTTCTTGATGAGCATGGGCTTTGCCAAGAGTAAAGTCGATCCTAAACTTTCCTACAATGTTGTAGAAGATGTACCTGTCATTCTATTACTATATGTGGATGAATTATTCTTGACAGGGAATGAGAAACAGATCATGGAAAGCAAGAAGAAACTAGCAAAAGAATTTGAGATGAAAGACCTTGGGTTAATGCATTATTTCCTAGGTCTAGAAGTATGGCAAAGTTCAGAAGGAATCTTTCTCAACCAGGGAAAGTATGTGGTAGAGATATTGAAGAGATTCAATATGTTGGAATGCAAAGTCATAGCCACACCCATGGACTCCAACCTGAAGCTGTTAGCTGATGACTTATTAGAGTTAGTGGATGTGACTCACTACAGACAGGTCATTGGGTCATTGATGTACTTAACAAATACCAGACTAGACATTTGTTTTGCTGTGAACACCTTAAGTCAATATCTTGTTCAACCAAGACAGGTTCACCTAGTAGCTGCAAAACATGTGATGAGATATCTGAAAGGGACTATAGACTTTGGTCTATACTATGATTGTAGCCATGAGTATAGATTGTATGGCTACATAGATGCAGATTAGGCTGGAAGTATCTTAGACGGGAAAAGCACATTAGGTATATGCTTTTGTTTGAGGTCTGCTATGAGTTCATGGTTTAGCAGGAAACAGTTCAGTGTTTCTCTTAGCATGGTTGAAGCAGAATACATAGCAGATTGCTCTACTAAGTTATGAAGCCATATGGCTTTAGAAGCTGATATCAGGTCTCTTTGACCTGAAGATGGACACTACAATGATTCTATGTGATAACCATAGTTGTGATGACAAAGAACCCTGTGTTCTGACGTAACACGTAGAAATTCTATATTTCCACATACAAGATAAGATGCAGATGATGGTGATTTAGTATTTCTATACTGACTATAGAGATGATGATGTTTCAGTATTCCCATACTGAAGATATAGATGATGATGATTTCAGTATTCCCATACTGAAGATATAGATGATATTTCAGTATTTACATACTGTAGATATAGATGATGGTGATTCCGTATTTCTATACTAAATATAGAGATGATGATGCTTTCAGTATTTCTATACTGAAGATATAGATGATGATGCTTTTAGTATTCACATACTGGAGATACAGATGGTGATATATCAGTATTAAGATACTGAAGATGTAGATGATGATGGTTTTGATGATGATGTACTGACAAAGCCTCTGCCTCAAGTAGAGTTTGAACACTTTCAAGACAAGCTTGGTGTTGTTCAGAAAGGCCTTCCTCGAAAGGGGGAGTATTGATGTTGCAGTGGGATTGTATCATCCCTGGGAATTTTCCCTAAAGTGATTCGGAGACCTTGGTCCTCGAGAATGAAGAGGGATTGTATCATCCCGGGACATCTGTCCATAATAGATCCGGTGACCTCGGTCCTCGAGAACGTGGTGGGATTGTATCATCCCTGGGAACTTTCCCTAAAGTGATCTAGAGACTTCGGTCTTCAAGAATGAAGAGGGATTGTATCATCACAGGACATCTATCCATAATAGACCTGGTGACCTCGGTCCTCGAGAATGTGGTAGGATTGCATCATCCTTGGACATCGTCCTAAAGTGATAGGGACTGATTCTCCCGTAATCAATCTGGTGGCTTCGGTCCTTGAGAATGTGGTAGGATTGCATCATCCTTGGACATAGTCCTAAAGTGATAGGGACTGATTCTCCCGTAATCAATCTGGTGGCTTCGGTCCTTGAGAATGTGGTAGGATTGCATCATCCTTGGACATAGTCCTAAAGTGATAGGGACTGATTCTCCCATAATTAATCTGGTGGCTTCGGTCCTCGAGAATGTGGTAGGATTGCATCATCCTTGGACATAGTCCTAAAGTGATAGGGACTGATTCTCCCGTAATCAATTTGGTGGCTTCGGTCCTCGGGAGTGTGGTAGGATTGCATCGTCCTTGGACATAGTCCTAAAGTGATAGGGACTGATTCTCCCGTAATCAATCCGGTGGCTTCGGTCCTTGAGAATGTGGTAGGATTGCATCGTCCTTGGACTTAGTCCTAAAGTGATAGGGACTGATTCTCCCGTAATCAATCCGGTAACTTCAGTTGTTGAGAATGTGGTGGGATTGTATCATCCCTGGACTTGAAGTCCAAAAATGATCCAAAGAATTTCTGTCTTTGAGTTGTGGATTGCAGGTTGTTGTTGATGATGATGATGCCGTACTGATCGAAAGATCAAAGTATGATGATGATGACGTACTGATCAAAAGATCAGAGTATGATGATGTACTGATCGAAAGATCAGAGTATGATGATGACGTATTGATCAAAAGATCAAAGTATGATGATGATGACGTACTGATCTAAAGATTAGAGTATGATGATGACGCACTATGATTATGATGTTTCTGATCGAAAGATTAGAGTATGATGATGATGTTTCTAATCAAAAGATCAGAGTATGTTGATGATGTTTCTAATCGAAAGATCAGAGTATGATGATGATGTTTCTATGTTGATGATGTTTTTGATCGAAAGATCAGAGTATGATGATGATGTTTCTGATCGAAAGATCAGAATGTGATGATGATTATGATCGACATATCAGAATATGATGATGATGATGTTGCTGCTGATCGAAAGAGAAAAGTGTTGATGATGATATTGCTGATCAAGAGATCAAAGTACTGAAGATGTTGCTACTGATCGAAAGGTCAAGGTGCTGAAGATGTTGTTGCTGAGAGAAAAGTCAAAATGCTGAAGATGTTGCTAATCAAAAGGACAAAATGCTGAAGATGTTGTTGCTGATTGAAAATTAAAAGTGATGAAGATGTTGCTGATCGAAAGGTCAAAATGCTGAAGATGTTGTTGCTGATCGAACAATCAAAGTGCTGAAGATGTTGCTGATTGAAAGGTCCAAGTGCTGAAGATGTCATTGCTAATTGAAAGATCAAAATGCTGAAGATGTTGCTGATGATGAAGACTAAAGATTGAAGATGAAGACTACATGATGTTGAAAAGCTTCCAATGATTTATAGATGTGTTAAACTCCTGCTGATGTTGATGATGTCCCCTATCTCTACTCTTGTTGTTGTTGATGTTGCTGTAGAATACCCTTCTCGTTAAGGGGGAGTGTTAAAATATTGTAACTTCGAAGAATATTCTATATGTATCTTTTTGTGGTCCCCTATGGTCCTATCGGGAGAACCACTTGTATTACATTGTACCCCGATGCTCCTAATCGAAAGAACTAATAAGAGTCATGAGGTATTCCCCTCTAATTGTAAAGGTGGGTCATCAGCACCGCAGTGTGGTTACTTGAGCTTACATGTGTAACTCGAGCCTACATGTCAAATGAGTTAACTTAAGTGAACGGATGAATATAAATAGAGGTGTAGTGCTCCTTATTTGTGAAACACACACTTTCACTTGTGTAGTGCATTAGTGGAGAAGAGAAGTAGCTGGAGAAGGAGGAGGATCAGGCTTTGATCTCCTTGCTGGTTTTATCTTTTATCTTTTTGGGGCATCTATATTGAGGAAGCTTTTGCTGGGTTTTTCCCTTTAGGGTTTTCCTAGGATAAATCTTTGTGTTCTTTTTTTATGGTTGTGCTTATCTATCTTTTAGTGATCCTATTTATATGATTTTGTCATGAAAATGAAGTGAAATACTGATGTCTTAGCTAAGCACATGAAAATTTAACAAGCATGTCCTCTACAATCTGGTTTACCCTCTCTCTCTGCCCGTTTGTTTGCGGGTGGTAAGCAATTTTAAAGTTCAACTGCATTTCTAATACGGAGAATAAGGATCTCCAAAATTTCTCAGTAAACTTAGTATCTCAATCTGGGATGATTTCCTTGGGCATCTCGTGTAATCTAAATATCTCCTTGAAGAAAATATCGATAATGTGTACTACCTTGTAGGTCAACTTCATTGGAATGAAGTGTGCTGATTTTGACAATTTGCAAACTACTACAAAGATAGAATCATTTTTTTCTTACTATTCGGTATACCTATGATAAAATCCATACTAATGGCCTCCCACTTCCATTCCAGAATGGGAAATGGTTGCAACAACCCCGAAGGATGCTAGTGCTCAACTTTGACAAGCTGAGATTCTTGACATTTTGTGATAAACAACACTATGTAGGCATTTGACTTAGGTAAGAAAAAGTGTCTCTTAAATGTGGATATCATATTTTGATATACTAGATGCCCCGAGTAGGGTGTCCAATGGAATTCCGTGAGGATTCCCGACTGAATTTCCTCTCCTTCCGAAACGTAAAATCTCTCTTTAGACCATAGCAATCCTGTTTTGTCTACCTTATACTATTTTTGTTGTTGAAACAACCTATATGCTTGGACCTTCTTTAAGATTTCAACATAGACTCAGGGCCAACTCTGTTGGTTGTTCTAATCCTCTCATGTAAATCCGAATCGGTTTGAATTAAAGTCACCACATACATCATATGAGTTCATTGGCTCAAAGCATCAACAATCTTGTTCTCTTTTCCCTTATATTATTTCGCTCAAAATGGTACTCGCTAAGGAAAGCCAACCATTTGTCTTTCCTGGCATTCAGATCCGATTGCTCAAATAAGAATTTCAAACTCATATTGTCTGTCTTTAGAAGGAATTTACTTCCCATGAGGTAGTTCCTCCACATTTTCAAGGAGTGGATGGTGGCCGCTAAGTCAAGATCATGTTTGGGGTAGTTCTGCTCGTGTTCTTTTAAATTTTGTGATTCATAATAGATCGCGTAATCATTCAGCAAGAGGACTCCTTCTAGCCCTTCCTTTCTTGCAACCATGCAAATAAGGAAATCCCCACCGGGATTCGCAATTCGTAGTATCGGTCCGGTCGTCAAAAGTTATATAATATTTTGAAAACTTTCCTTGCACTTAGTCATCCATAAGAATTTATTTTCGTTCTTTTGAAAAGTGGTCATTGGACAATCTGTCCTTGAGAGGTTCTCAATGAACTTCTGGTAATAACCAACTAATCCAAAAAAGAATCTAATGTCAATGACACTAGTATGGATAGGCCAATATTCTATGGCTTTAATATTTTTCAGGTCCACAACTATCCCTGTCTTAGAGATGACGTGACCCAAGTACAGTATCTATTGTTTGTGAGAGTCACATTTACTAAACTTGGCATAGAGTTAATGTTCCCGTAACACCTGTAGTAGTATATAGATGTGTTACTCCTGCTCTTCTTTACTCTTAGAGTAAACTAGGATGTCTTCTATAAAGACCAAAACAAATTTATCCAGGTATTTATTGAATATACTGTTCATCATATACATAAAGTTCATAGGTGCATTGGTCAACCCAAATGGAATTACTACAAACTCATAGTGGTCATACCTTGTACGAAATGTGGTTTTGTGAATATCCTCATTGCGAATCGGTACTTAATGGTACCTAGATCATAGGTCGATCTTTGAAAAGATATTGGATCTGAATACTTGATCGAACAAGTCATCGATCCTAGGGAGTGGGTATCAGTTCTTAATAATCATCTTGTTAAGATGATGATACTTGATTCACATCAGCATCATACCATCCTTATTTTTCATGAAAATTATTGGTGCTCCCCAAGGAGACACACTTGATTAGATATATCCTTTCTCAATCAACTCTTGCAATTGTAGTTTGAGTTCCAACAAATTTGGTGCACTCATGCAGTAAGGGGATTTTGAAGATGGAATTGATCCTGGTGTTATCTCTATGGAAAAGTATAGGTCTTGTTTTGGTGGTAATCCTGGGATTTCCTCAAGAAATACGTCCTTGAAGTCTACAAGAATTGGAAAGTCCTCTACGTGCTTTCCTCTTTCAGGTTCTATGTCTTGGGTATTCACTGCAAACAATTTGCAGCATTTCTTAAAGCACTTCTTTGCTTGTAAAGAGGATATCTTCCTTACAAAAACTTTCTTAGTTATGCCTTGAATATTCACTTGATTCCCTTGGCTATCTATACACAATATTGACTTGTGTAAGCAATCAAGCATGACATGGTGTTTTTTGAACCAGTCCATGCCGATAAGTACATCATACGATCCTAAGGGTAGGATGTTCCGGTTTAGTCTAGTATTAAAACCATTAAGGTTTACCTCACAATATTTAACTATTTTTGAATCTTTCTGTTTTGTACCTGTGGCTAATTGCACCAGCCAAGATTATCATGTTTAACTTTTCCTAGTTTACATACATCAATAAGTTTAGGTGATACATAGCTTTGGAAAGCACCGAGGTCAATCAGTATTGAAATAGAAGTGTTTAAGATCTTAGTTTCTATCTCAACCATGGTAGCCTGATGTTCTGACTGTCGGCCATCCAAGGATGCATAAATCCACAGTGTTCCATCTATGTCCTCTATCATTGGTTCTTCTTGTAAGTTGTGCAAGACCCCATTGGTCATGTTCTTAAAGTCTTGGGAATAATAAAGCCCTTGGAATTTCCAGCATTTAATTTCCAGCAGGGAAACATTGGCTCCCCCATTTGCTGTTGTCTTATTAGTATTTGGAGCTAGTATGTATGGCTTTATACCTGTTTTGTTGAAGTTCTTGTTTCCTGGAAAACTGTTGTTATGTTTTATGTATGGTGGTGGGTTAAAACCCGGTTTGTGGTTGTCTAAGAAGTTCCTAGACCTATCTCTTATTCTATTAATGTTCTCTTGCCTCAGTTGTCCATGCTCATAGAAAATCCTAGCTTTGTGTAAGGTGGTGTCAAATGTTTTAGACATGTCAAACTCAATCCTTTCCCAAAATTCAGGAGGAATACATCCTAAAAACTGTTGTATTTTTACTTTAGCATCCTTTATATATTGTACATAATGCAACAGATCAAAAAATATGTTAATAAAAGAATCCACAGTCAGGGATCCCATACATAACTCATAGAACTCTTTTACTTTTCTATCGAAGAACCTTTCTGACATGTATTTTTCTTGAAAAATATTGCAAAACTTACTCCACCGTATTTCTATTAACTCATCTTTCTTGCTATGCTTCAAGTCTCTCCACCATCTAGTTTCTATTCCATTTAAGTTATAAATGGCTAGACAGTATTTCATTTTGCTAGATTAGTTATGAACTCAGAAATATTTTCTCATACCTAAAAGCCATTCCTCAGATTTCTCCCCTATGTTCAAATCTCCTTCATAGGTTGGGGATTTTATTTTTCGGAACTCTTCCTGGAGATTGTCATAATTTCTCAGTTTCTTTCTGCATGGAGAGAGCGAATCATCAATATAAATACTGTCATAATCTCCTTCTAGAGGTTCAAGGGTATGTTCTTATTTTCCTTCTTCTCTTGGGTGCTGCCCTGTTTATGATAAATTCTTTCTTGGACCTATTTTTGGAATCAATGGGTTTTCCCTATAGGCTTCCTCTCATCATGTTTCGTAGCAATGCTTGATTATTCACTTGTTGTTCCTTTATTTCATTCATATTATTATATATGAAACTTTGCAAGTCTGCTTGGAAAATTTACATGGTTTTCATTTTATCAGAATTTAGTTCCACTACCAGTTCTGCTTCTTGGGTGGGGGTATTCAACTTTCCTTGCTGACTGTTGTCCTCTTCAATGTTCATGATCTGAAATGTTCTTTTAAAATCATGTAATTGCAAATTAATAACAGTAAAAAAAAAATTTAGTTAACAAAATTTAAAAACATACTTTATTTTCCTTGCAACAAATTTCTGGTATGCCCATTTGGTGTCTTAGTGTTGAAACTGGGCTCTGATCTACCACTTGTAATGTCCCCAAAAATTGAAAATATTTTTTTATTAGGCTAGTCAATTACTACCTAAACTGGACATTATCTTAACTTATGCGGAATGTGTCGTACTTTGTTTCACTACTTTGTATAGTCGTAAGTTGTTCTTACTTCCTTCTCTATGTTTTCCCAATGCGGTTATTGGTCTAATGCTATGCTGTCGTTATGTTTCTTAATATGTTAGTTCAATGGTTATGTATGTATATGTATGCATGTTATTTCAAATTGCTTACTCATTTGTTATAAAGTTTGATTATTGTTTTATGAATAATTTTGACTTAACTTGTCTTGTCAAGGGGTGGAATGGCGGGACTTGTTTCCCTTGTAAAGACACTTGGAAGGTAACTGATTTTACTTGAAGCCATAGGGATTACTTAGTTCTTATTGAACTAATGCATTTCTTTCCTTGTTGCATGTAGGTGCACTTGACAACAGAAACTGAGTATAAAAAGTGGAACAACACATACCGCCTATATGTCACTGGCACTCAGCTAGGACGACGACAGACTTATAGTCCTATCCTAGTGACTATTATTATCATTGTTAGTTGATATTTATGTAAGGCTAGGTGTTTACTAGGCCTATTTTTGCACTGGTTACTATTATTGTTTAAGGTCTTATGACCTTCTTTTAATTGTACCTACACTTAACATTTACATGGGGTATATGATGTATAGGCTTATCATATTATAACCTAGCCCTTGGTTTGTTAAATTCTTTGTGTATAAGTTTGAAAAAATAACATTAGCCATTCATGGAATATTATATATGCCATGAAATATGGCTATACCATAAGTATAGGATACATATGATGGGGTTTATATGTTGCATGGTGATTAAACATTGCACTACGCTGTGGGGTTACATGAACTATATACTTTGGCTTTTGATTTTTGGTAATGTATGCAAGGGTGGCGAACTTAATGTGCTTGGGAAAGCATGGGTCTCAAGCTTAGGGCTTCAACTAACATGAGGGTTTGGTTCATTTGTGAAATGGCTGCATGAGATATGCCTCTAGTCAGCTCTGTGGAATGGAGCTTTGGAGGTTGGCTGCATTGGAAGGTATGTCTTACAATATGGTTTAGCAATGTTTGCGTTGTTGTTTTGTTTGGTAGCTTCGACATACTCCTCATCATGGCATTGCTTTTGTTGCAGGTTTCAAGGTTTGGATAGCGTGGGTCGTGGGTCTCCCTAGTGGTCATCATGCTACCCATTACGGGTAAGCCCTACTATAACAAGTTGAATTCGCTCCTTTTCTTTTGTGGGTGTTGTGACAGAGCTTGAAGCTCATAGTTGGTTGAATGCTTAGTCTGGGATTTAATGGTTGTGAATAGAAAAAGGGTCTATTTGTAAATGTATGTCAAGCATTCAGTGATGTGTTTATGCCTTGTGGTTTTTGTTTGGGTTTAGCGCCTTCCACCGAGACTAAATGTATTTTTGTTTTGTAAAGGAATACTCTCTTTAGTAATATTGGTCATAGTGAATACTTACGGCTTTGCAATTGGTTAATATGTTTAAGTTTTGGTAATCATGACAACACCATTGCTTGCAATGGTGCAAGGCCTTGGATACATGAGCGTGTAAGTTATTATATTGGTTTATAATGTTTATTTTGTATAGCATTTGCACACTGTGTGTATCATGGTTATGATTCTTAGTTTGGTGCTAGTTTAACTCTGTGTGGATTTATAATTCTTGTCTAAATTCTTTATATAGATTATTGACAGTGTTATTTTGGCCTTTGGAGCCTTTCCATAAATGGAAATGACGTTCTCGCCATTAGAGCAACGACTGTATAATACATGAATAAAATCTTGAATCATAATTTTAATTCTGACCTCTTGCTTAATTCTAAGAGGCTGTGACTGTGGGTTTTATCCTACGAATGAATGTTGTTGCTATTTTCTTAGCGTTGACGGAGGCTGTAATGGGTTTATGATAGGGTTTATAGTTGTGCATAACTCATCATGAGCCATGTAATAGATATAGTGTGTAATTTTAACTTGGGGTTCTTATTGCTGTAAGTGGTTGTAATGTGTTACAGTATGTATAATTTAATGTAAAGGATTAGGGAAACGTTGCCAGAGAAATAGTTTTAGGTTGTGTTTTAATCTTTATGGAAATCAGCGTGGTTTGTGTGGTTGATAACTAAAACATTACAACGTTTAGTAAGGATGGTACTGAATCCTATAGGATTCGATGTGGTGATTTGTAAATGTATATGGGTGAACTCCACAAGATTCAATTGTGGTTCATGATGGTTGTAAACAATGATTATTGTAATGACTTGTTTTGGCATTCATGCCCACACGATTCGATCCTGTGACCTCTTTTCATTTATGCGATATTTTAATGAGTTATGTGCTTAAAATTATGGTTGAATTCTTATGTGGAACTTTCCTTATGATATATGATTTGGATAAATGTATTTTGTGTATTAATTATATGGTTTGGTTATTAAGATTGTGGCAATGGTGCTCACAAACCTAAGAGGTATTCAATAGCTTGATTGCTTATTTAGTTTAATGTTTATCCATAAGTATGGAAGATTCGTTTATAGTGTTGTTTATTTATAATGTGACTTCAGACCATTAGAGTTATTGATGAATTTAGTTTGGTATTTAATTTCTTATTTTGATTATGGTCTTGTTTATACTAAAATAATGGAAATGATTTGTTCCTTAGGTTTTGTTTCAATATATTCTAGTTTAGTTTGTTTTATAATTAGGTTCTAATGTTTTGTTTAAACCTTATACTAATACTATATATACTAGCTGGTCTATTTATTTAAAATATAGGTTGTAAGATACCCATATTAGTAAAATAAAGAAAAAATTTCCTTTACAAAAAATTATGTATGTCTAACCTTAATATTGATGTGTGGTAATAAACAAAACCACCATATCACAACTGTTTTAAAGTAGACCGTTCTAATCATTATAATACTCAATCTATTAAACAATAATCCCATCTTTAGTTCCATGTTCTTTGTAACATACCAGATATTCTCTTTACCATTTTGGGTGATGAAGTGATTCTGGTTCTTTTCAAACATCTTCATTTCAAACACCAAAACATTAGTTCCCAAACGTTTACATGATATTATTAATAATGTGGTCCACTTCAGTTCTTGTATTTCTTACATAAGAAATCAATGGATGCTTAGAGTGAAATTTGTACATATGGTCCATCATTCATTCATTATAACACCACCCTACGATTTAATTTCTCTCATAACATCAATGTATGTAAAGTATTAACTTTGCATCTTAACTAACATGGCCCACACTTCACTTAATTAGGTGCAAATAGGAAAGTGGATACTCCTTAAAACCTATAAGGATTACATAGAGTTACCTTGTGTGAATTCGTGAACATAAAAATACATACAACACAAAAATAAGTTGAGACACCAATATACATTGTTCACCCCTAACCAGGGGTTACATCCACCAAAGCTGTTCATATTTCTATTAATTACACCTTCAAATAATTACAATCTGCAACAACATTTGGTTTCGTGATTTTCTTTTGCTGTTCTTATTGACTCCCTCTTCGGGAATAATTCTAAGTCCTCTGTTAACAAAATAGAAATACTTATGAATCAAGATGTCACAATCGTTCTAGTCTTAGACTCAAGGCTAAACCTCTTTTTACTTAATCCCTCTTTAATGTTAAACATTTATTCAAGCTAGAGTTTTACCTATTAATACATAACGTGTGAAACAATAAAACGGGTACATTGTGCTCTCGAAAACCCTAGCACACTAGTTGTAGTGGCACGGTTCCGATGGAGACATATGCCACCAACACGACCAAGAGTAATAAAGGTAAAATGCTTGCAAGAGCCAAGTCCAAACCAGTGTATTTACTAGCGTAATATCAGATATACTTATGTAAATCTCCAAACTGTTACACAAATCCTAGAAGAGTGACATATAAAAATATAATTTTATAGAAAACTACCTACGAACTGAGTCGTATTGAGACCAATGTATTCGACAACTTCATATCTATAAAATGAGGCCGAGTTTTTAACAAATTACATATACATATATATATATATATATACATATATATATATATATATATATATATATATATATATATATAATTTACTACAGTACTAAATACGATCATAATTGAATTCAGGCCATCATATTCTATAGATTCAGATCTATAAAGTAAGGCCAAGGTTTAACAAATTCACATATTGAACTATAACAAGGGTCATATCATGAATGGAAACCCATTTCCATGTTAGATCCAACTTCTGTGATGGTCAATGCATGCATTTAGGAAATCTGATATGCAGCTATCTTAAATCAGAAACATATTTAAAATACCAAGCAATAAGGAAAGCGCCTTGGTTATAGTTCAATACACAAGCACCTGCAGGCTTGGGGGTGAACTCACTGCAAAAGGCACGCCACGCTATCATCCCTCGACTAGATAGGCTAGATAGGGAAACATGCTATATTTCAAACACACGCACTTGCAGGATGAAACCGAAGAGGGAGCTCAAGATCCGTTCGATCCCAAAAATAACATATTCGCATGCTGGAATGTAAGTCAGGATCAATTTGATCCTCAAGATGAAAGGGGGGGGATCTTTGATGTTTTGTGTAAGAATTTCTTTTAGGTTTTCAAGATACTCTTCTAGTGATTCCGCTGACATCGAAAGCTTAGAGTTAGAAAATATACGTCTAGGGTTGACATAGAAGCATGGGCACTATTGAGAGGACTCAGATATCATAAGGAAATCCCATAGATCATATTGACGCCCAAATACCTTCCATTTGATTCTGTGCTACAGTCTGATTTGACACAGGAAGAGGGTATATTCATATATATAATACATATATAAATAATTATCATATCACACACTGAAATCATGGATCATAATGACACCCTAATGCTTCCAATAGACAACCGATCTCCCAATTGCACACAAAGGTATGTCTTATCATAGGGGCATGTAAAAATAAACTTAGGTCATGTGTGAAACTATAAACAATATTGAGGCATGCAATGATTTCAACATACAACCAATTTTTCCAAAACATGTGTAGGGGTAGCATCTTACATTTATATGAAAGTACATATATAAATCATATCACACAGGAAACCATAACTAGTATTGATGCCTAAAATGCTTTCAATAAACACGGCTCTACCAAATGTGCGCAAGGGTGAAATCTTATATGTATATGAAACGATATATATATATATATATATATATATATATATATATATATATATATCATATCACCTTGAAACCATAATAGGGTATATTCCCAAGTGTATATGACGAAAAATGCTTACAGGATTGAACCAAGAAAGATTCGAGGCCTTACTCAATACCACGGTGCAGTGCCGGTCGAGGCCATCCAACGTAGCAAGCCAGGTGATTCCTCAAATTGAGTGTTTTCCCTCCTTCAGCTCAGCTGGCTCCCCCCCGAATGGAAGTCACAACCTATTAAATAATCAAAGGAGAAATGGTTCTTTCCCTAGGGTGTGCTACACTTCCCATGTATCAAGGCAGTAGATCTTCCATTAACTTTGTTGAGGTAGGTCTCCCTTAATTTCACAGTCAAGAAACCGCCTCCGTTAATTTCGTAGTCAGGTAACTACCTTTGAGGCATGCGTCCACCCAAACATAGTCCTTTTTGCCTCACCATAAATTTCTCTTTTGATATGGTAATCGAGGGTAATGTTTATTTTATATTTTGGTTCTTAAGAGATTTGTGTATACGATTTTAGTATACAATGATACTACCTGCCCTTATCTCTAGGAAATTTGACCTTAAACAATTTTTCAAGGGTAAGTTTAATACATACAAGGAGTTATGGCTTCCTTATTTCTCAAGGAGATTCTCCTTTGAGTGGGGGGGGGTGCTTACTAATTAGTAATTGACATATTTTAATACAAAGAAAATATTCTTCATTTGGGAAAGGGAATTTAAGTATAGAAGTCCCTCTTCTAATCTCCGATTTATATGTCTTCAAAGGAATATACTAATATTCTATGCACCTATAGAATATTAGGGTAAGAGATTATTGGGCATAATACATTGAGGTAACAGTAGTGTTCTATAGTTTTTGATAATAGCTGGCCTCATGCCCATAGGTTATCATTAACTGGTTCTTCTTTTGCATAGTGATCCCACTCCAGTTTTCCTTTTAATACCGAAGGCTTCATGATGGTACTCTGTCCTTATTATCGGGTTCACCAAGGCTTTGTTAGGCCTCAACCTCTTCCCCTTGATGGAATTCATCCATAGTCATTGTTTTAGTTTCACCCATTTTCATTCCCCCTGTGTTATTACATTTCATACTTACACCTTTTTTTTTAATTATGCTTTCCTTTTCTAGTCATGTACTGGGGGGAGTATTCACTAATGCTCCCTAACCATTCATTTTTACCCCTAGTGGGTTTAGTTTCCCATATGTTACCTACATCAATTTCTTAAGTTTCCCAAGTCTAAAACTTAGGGAATAAGAATACATGTTTTTCTAGTGGGGCCTTGGCTTTGAGCTCCTTACCAAAAAATAAATATAATAAT